>SJYC01028521.1:0-74138 GCA_006408675.1 Madoqua kirkii | reverse complement strand
TAACTCTGTCCCAGGGATGTTCAATTGACTTGTTGGGCATAACTGCTTAATGAACCAAGATGTTGGATATTTAGCAAGTAGAATGTCCTGCTATGAATGACAAATCCCATGACAGGGGGATTGTGCTTCTCCTTTCTTTTATTTAACTGACAGGGCTCGATTAAATATTAATTGACTCTCCTGGAAACAGGGCCAGAGTTTAGTGCTATAATTGAGGCTCATCTTCATAACTTAGGATTCATGCTTCTTACTGCTTCCTCTGGAATGATAATGCCATTTCCCCCAAGGCATGCCAAGTCAGGGAGGATAGATAGGGCAGTAGGAGGAAGGTGACACGTGTCACACCTAGTTTATGGGGCCACTGATTGGTTTTGGATGGAATATGGTGCCAGTCTGCACAGCTCTTTCAGACCTGTCCACTTGTTAAGTATCAGTTGAATCCTTCCAGGAGGGGTTCTAAGTACAAGGATACAGGAGTAAACTCACAGACAAAACCTCTGCCCATGTAGAACTTAATTCCAGTGTTTCCTGATGCCAGCTATTTTGAGAATTATTATGTGTTTTCTCAGTTAAATGCTCAAAGTTACTAAATAAAAATTTTAAATATGCTAGTTAGCAGCTGGCTAAATAGAATCAGTCCTCTAATCTTGGCCTCCTGCATCCTCTTGTCCAAACAGCAGCCCAGGGGCAGCTTAATAGAGCAGAAAGCAATGGAATCTGGAATCAGTCAGAACCTGGATTGGGGTCTCAGCTTGCCACTGATGAGCTATGTGACCCTGGAGGATTAACCTGTTGAGTCCAGTTCCCTCGTCTGCAAGATGGAGATTATGCTTGTACTGTGTTGTGTGATGATCAAAGGCAAGAATGGATTTGAAGGGAGTTTGTAAACGGTAAAGTACCAGAAAACAATGATCATCATCACATGGAAAATTGGATAAGAGCCTAGTGATCTAAACATGTTTCCAACTTGGTGTGTGTATGTGTGTACATAAGGAATAAATATCTGTGGAGGTTAAAAAAATATGTTCACAATGAGGGAGACTGTCCTAGGCTTTTAGAATCGGAAACTCCAGGATTTAGCCCCTCTTTGGGCAGGTGAGGGCTTCCCTGGTGGCTCAGATGGTAAAAAATCCCCCTGCAATGCGGGAGACCTGGGTTCCATCCCTGGGTTGGGAAGATCCCTTGACGAAGGGAATGGCTATCCACTCCAGTTTGCTGGCCTGGAGAATTTCATGGACAGAGGAGTCTGGCAGGCAACAGTCCATGGGGTCACAAAGAGTCGGACACGACTGAGTGCCTTTCACTTCCACTGGACAGGTGTAGCATCAAAGGGCCCCGTAGGTGTTTCTTATGTATATATACCCTGTATCATATGGAGTAAGGAATGTTTGACATGAGCTATAAGAGGAGTTGACATGGGATCTTGTGTAAGTCACTCCCCTGCTTCTGAGGCCTGAGTTCCATCACTGGAATGACCTCAGGAAAGGATTGCTAAGGTTCCTTGCAGCTTTACAAGACAGCCCAGCACAGCCTTGGAATCTCCGTAGGAGCCTGACCATGATGATGCTGGACCAATGGATCAGAGCCGAGTGAAGGGTGAGATAGAGTGTGCGCATGTCTCTGATGACCACTAGGGGGCAGGAGCACCAAGGGCAAGCCGAGTGCCCGCTGCTGGGGGAGGGGCGGGGCAGGAGGCGGGGCTGGGGCGGGGCTTGGGGACTGCCTGGGAGGCTTCCTTGACCCGCCTTGAATGTCCTTCCAGGCTGAAGCTTGTTATGGAGTAGTGGGTGGGGAGAAATGGAGGAGGCCTCTTTCCCAAAAGGCCTTACACTTACACTTTACACCTTATCTTCAAACGCATGTATTTCCACTGTCATAGAAATTCATAGATAGGACTGGGAGAAAAAATCATGCATCCTCAGATCTGGAGAAGACTCTTGAGAGTCCCTGGGACAGCAAGATCAAACCAGTCAATCCTAAAGGAAATCAACCCTGAATATTCATTAGGAGGACTGATGCTGAAGCTGAAACTCCCATACTCTGGCCACCTGATGTGAAGAACTGACTCATTGGTGCTGGGGAAAGCTCAGGGCAGGAGGAGAAAGGGGTGACGGAGGATGAGATGATTGGATGGCATCATTGACTCGATGGACATGACATGAGTTTGAGCAAACTCTGGGAGATGGGGAAGGACAGGGAAGCCTGGCGTGCTGCAGTCCATGGGTTGCAAAGAGTCAGACAGGACCCAGTGACAACAACAGCAACATCAGATCTGTGTATTTTGTAAATATAGCCTTTCTTACATTCTTTAAATGAATGGATAGTCTCAAAAACAGGAGTGGCCAGCTTTCCTTTCTCTCTTCCTACACTCTCCCCAGACCACCGCACTTGACAGATCCAGCGCCCCTGACCTGCAGAGTCAGGTGTGGACAGGGCTCCCTGGGGGCACAATGACACTGGACGTTCCAGCCTCAGAGCTCACTCCTTTGCAGGAGGGGCACTATTTGGTGACACTGAATTTCAGCCCCTCCAGGGCCCTGGGGCTATTTGGGGGACCATTTGAAGGCTTTTATCTCCATCTTGGGTCTGCAGGTGTTAGGAAGGGGCTGTCGGGGTGGCTGACAGATGGTCTCTCTTTCCAAATGAGTGTTCTGGTGTGGAGGAAGCAAAAGTCCTGTTGACGAGTCACTGCTGAAGCCGGCCGTAGCCAGCATTTAAGTAGGAACAGCTGGCTGTAGAAAATATTGTCACCACCCAGAAGTGAGATCTGGTTTAACACTGTTGTGGGCAAAGTGGATTTCCCACAGGCGACACCAGGTGTTCAGTTACACGCACTGGCCCGTCTTCTCAGTGAGTGCTTGCAGGAAAGCCAGACCTGCCTCCAAGGCCTGCAGCTGCCGGGCAGACCAGAGCTGCTACAGACCTTGTTAGTGGACAGCAGGCTTCCCTGCCATTTGGTGTGCAGAGCACTGGGGCCCGTATATTAAAGAATGTCGGATGACACAGTGAGACGGCCATTCCCCTTGCCAGCTCCCTTTCACTCTTGATGATGGTGTCCAGCAGACAGTCTGAACCTCATTTCAGTCTGGCTTATAATCTTCTCAGACTTGCTAGTCTTTTTTATTAACCAGGCACTGGCCTCAAGTTCAGAGACTTAAATGGACTATAGTTTTTTTCTTTCTTTCTTGACCACAAGGCATGTGGAATCTTAGTTTCCTGACCAGGGATCAAACCTGTGTCCCCTGCAATGGAAGCAGAGTCTTCAACACTGAACTGCCAGGGAAGTCCCATATGGACAATAGTTTTTAACCAGACTCTACTAGTATGTATTATTATATTAACCTTGTATTATTCTGTGGGTCAATTTTCATTTTGATATAATTTCCAACTTAGAGAAAAGTTGCAAAAATAGTGTAAGGAACTCCTTTCTACCTATGATCCAGTTTCACGTACTGGCTACATTTTGCCCCACTGGCTTTGTCTTTTGTTTTCCTCAGGATATTGTTTTGCAGTTTTAGAGACATCATTTCCTTTTACACCTAAGTCTTTAAGTGTATGTTTCCCAAGCCCAGGACACTCTCTAACATGGACACAATACAACTGTCAAAAGCAGGCAATGTGCTGTTGCTGCACTGTTGCTATCTAACCTGCAGTTCACAGCTGATTGCATTGACTGTCCCAGCAGCGCCCCTTTACGGCTCTTGCGCCGACACCCGGTGCAGGGTCCAGTGCAGGCTCACACACCAGCCGCATCTGTGCTGTCCTCTCCTTAGTCTCTCAGTGTGTAATAGTTCCTCAGCCTTTCTTTGACTCTCTGGCCATTATTGAAGAATGCAGGACATTTCTTTCTTTTCTTAGAACATTCTTCAGTTTGGGGTTGTCTGCTCTCTCCTCCTGAGTAAATTCAGTCAGCATATTTTGGCAGGAATACCATAGGAGAAGGAAATAGCAACCCACTCCAGCGTTCTTGCTTGGAGAATCCCAGGGACAGGGGAGTCTGGTGGGCTGCCTTCTATGGGGTCGCACAGAGTCGGACACGACTGAAGCGACTTAGTAGTAGTATACCATAGAAGTGATCCTGTGTCCTTCTCAGTCCATCCTATTGGGAAGCATCTGTTGTCCATTGGTCCGTTTGGATGAGAATGCCTTTGATCACTTGGTTAAGGTTATTGCCTGCCAGGTTTCTCAACTACAAGGTTATCACTTTTTCCCTCATTTGGGAGGAAAATATTTTGAGGCTAGGTAAATAAACTGTTTCTCATCAAATTTTCACCAAGTAGCTAATTTTCTGACTCTATCATTTCTCTTGCATTCATTTGTTGGCATTGTATTGCAGTCAGCACATTGTTTATGGATGGACTCACAGATTTTAATTTTATTCATGGCTTAAATTGAATTGCTATCATTATTTATTTTGAAGTTCAAATTGCTGGATGTTTGGGCAGTGGGAGTTCGTAATCTGGCTCCATGTATTAATGCTTATGATTCCTCTCTCTTTTCTGTTCTTGGCAAGCAGTATTGATTTTCCATTTATGGTAGGAAGGAAATTTTAAAATACCTATTTTAAATCATCCAAAGGTTGGTATGTAAACAGCTGAAATTTGAGACATACTGCCCTTGAATTAGGAGGTATGTTGGCTCTATTTTTTTTAAGTTCTGTACTTTAAATATTTGATAATTGTGTCCCAATTAAGAGCTTGGAGCATTTCCCAAGTGGCTACATTTGGACATATACACTCTGTCCCTTACTGTTTATCCCCAGGTTCATCTTATCGTTTACCTTTTACAGAGGGGGCAACAGAGGCCTAGAGATGATTACCTGTTCGAGGTCATGCAACTGTAAGAGTCAGGATCCTAACTCAGGGCGTCTGTCTTCAGAGTCCCTGCCTTTGGCCATCAAGATACAAGTAGAGTGGAGTCAGTTCTTGACAGGCAAAGCCTGGAGGGTCCCTTTACTCCCGCTGCATGGAGACTGTCTTACCCCCAGGACAGACGCCCCTTTCTCCGCTCCGTGCCCCGCAGTCTCCTGCATCCCCCCCTCCGGGCCGCTAGCCTTTCTTGGTCATTGCTGGTCCTCTCTCACTTCGCGAGCTCTTTGCCTGGTAGTGGCCAGGCTGTATTTACCTCTGAATCCTTCAGAACACAAAGAACAGGGCCATGCACTTAGGCAAAGCTTGGTAAATATTTGTAGAATTTAATTGAGTCACCTTAGTAATTTTTACATTAGCAGAGTTAGTTTGATAGACAGCGATAGAGATCCTGAGTAAGAATGGGCATTCTGATGTACTCCTTAAAGAAATTTCTTTTATTGTGGTAAAAGTCACATAAAACATACTATTTTAATATTACAATACCATATTTAATTGTACGGTTCAGTGGTACTAAGTGCATCCACGTGCGTGTGTCTGCATGCTAAGTCACTCCAGTCGTGTCCAGCTCTATGACCTCATGGACTGTAGCCTGTCAGGCTCCTCTGTCCCTGGGATTCTCTAGGCAGGAATACTGGAGGGGGTTGCCATGCCCTCCTCCAGGGGATCTTCCTGACCCAGGGGTCAACCCTGGGTCTCTTATATCTCCTGTGGCACTAGTGAGAGTATACTCACACTATTGTACAAAGTTAGTTAATAATTAGAAACTCAGTGTTGATTGGATGGTGCACTGGCTTCCTGCTTTGCTAGCTGACTAATCTAAAAGAATCTTTGGAATTTTCTGACTTCGGCCCCTTAAACAATAGACAAACCAGCTCTTAACATCCGTAGTCAACCTGAGCCTGAGCCTTGGCTCAGAAAATAGTGTTTGTGCTTGTTTTTGTGAAGGATGAAGAGATCAGCTTGACTGCCATTGTGGGATGGTCTTTCCCCCGCTTCACAACACAGCCCTTTAACTCATCGGGGTGGCTGGGCACCATCCTGCCGACCGTGGATAGAATGCCCGAGAATCAGGGAGACAGCACTAATCCCTTCTTACTCCCTGGGCAGGCCTTTGAAAAGCTAAGGAGGGCTGGCCCCCAAAGTCTCTCTAATTGTGACTAGCTGTGCTTTGGAATAATTGTCTCCAACTTGTTAAGCATTTTCAATGACTTGAGCATTAGAGCTTAGCTTGACTTCTGGCCCAAATTCTGGAAACTCAGTTGCTATATGTAGTTTAGGGCACTGTATTTAACTTCTCTGGCTTCATATATGCTTGCGTGTGTGTATTTATTTATTTATTCATTTTGTGATGCCATGCAGCTATGGGATCTTAGTTCTCTGACGAGGGATTGAATCTCAGCCCTTGGCAGTGACAATGCCCATTCCTAATCACTGGACCACCAGGGAGTTTCCTGGCGTCATTTTCTCATCAGTAAGGTGGGGATAGTGTCACTAACTTAGGGTTGTCATGAATATTTGGCCAAGTTGATACATGCAAAATGTATTTGCATGTATTTATTTGCGTTCCCCCAAAGTAGCCCTTTGGTCCAAAGAATAGCAAGGAGAGATAAGAAACCCTTCCTAAGTGAACAATGCAGAGAAATAGAGGAAAACAATGGAATGGGAAAGACTAGAGATCTCTTCAAGAAAATTAGAGATACCAAGGGAAAAGTTTATGCAAAGATGGGCTCAATAAAGGACAGAATTGTAGGGAACTAGCAGAAGCAGAAGGTATTAAGAGATGACAAGAATACACAGGAGAATTGCACAAAAAAAATCTTAATGACCTAGAGCCAGATATCCTGGAATGTGAAGTCAAATGGGCTTTAGGAAGCATCACTACAAACAAGGCTAGTGGAGGTGATGGAATTCCAGTTGAGCTATTTCAAATCCTAAAAGATGATGTTATGAAAGCGCTACACTCAATATGCCCACAAATATGAAAAACTCAGCAGTGGCCAGAAGACTGGAAAAGATCAGTTTTCATTCCAATCCCAAAGAAAGGCAATGCCAAAGAATGCTCAAACTACTGCACAATTGCACTCATTTCACATTGCTAGCAAAGTAATGCTCAAAATTCTCCAAGCCAGGCTTCAACAGTATGTGAATCAAGAACTTCCATATGTTAAAGCTGGATTTAGAAAAGGCAGAGGAACCAGAGCTCAAATTGCCAACACCCGTTGGATCATAGAAAAAGCAAGAGAGTTCCAGAAAAATGTCTACTTTTGCTCCATTGACTATGTTAAAGCCTTTGGCTGTGTGCTGCTTCTGCTAAGTCACTTCAGTCGTGTCCGACTCTGTGCAACCCCATAGACAACAGCCACCAGGCTGCCCCGTCCCTGGGATTCTCCAGGCAAGAACACTGGAGTGGATTGCCATTTCCTTCTCCAATGCATGAAAGTGAGAAGTGAAGTCGCTCAGTCGTGTCCGACCCTTAGGTCGGACTCGTTTCTGACCCCATGGACAGCAGCCTACCAGGCTCCTCCATCCATGGGATTTTCCAGGCCAAGAGTACTGGAGTGGGTTGCCATTGGCTGTGTCGATCACAATAAACTGTGGGAAAATCTTAAATAGATGGGAATACCAGACTACCTTACCTGCCTCCTGAGAAATCTGTGTGCAGGTCAGGAAACAACAGTTAGAACCATACATGGAACAATGAGCTGGCTCCATATTGGGAAAGGAGTACGTCAAGGCTGTGTATTGTCACCCTGCTTATTTAACTTCTATGCAGAGTACATCATGCGGAATGCCAGACTGGATGAAGTACAAGCTAGAATCAAGATTGCAGGGAGAAATATCAATAACCTCAGATATGCAGATGATACCACCCTTATGGCAGAAAATGAAGAGGAGCTTAAAAGCCTCTTGATGAAAGTGAAAGAGGAGAGTGAAAAAGTTGGCTTAAAACTCAACATTCAAAAAATGAAGATCATGTCATCTGGTCCCACCACTTCATGGCAAATAGATGGGGAAACAGTGGAAACAGTGACAGACTTTATTTTCTTGGACTCCAAAATCACTGCAGATGGCAACTGCAGTCACAAAATTAAAAGACACTTGCTTCTTGGAAGAAAAGCTATGACAAACCTAGACAGCATATTAAAAAGCAAAGATATTGCTTTGCTGACAAAGGCCCTAGGTAACATCAAAACTATGGTTTTTCCAGTAGTCCTATATGGATCTGAGAGTTGGAACATAAAGAAGGCTTAACTTTGAATTAATGCTTTCAAGCTGTGGTGTTGGAGATGACTCTTGAAAGTTCCTTGGACTGCAAGGAGATCCAACCAGTCCATCCTAAAGGAAATCAGTCCTGAATATTCATTAGAAGGACTGATTCTGAAGCTCAAACTCCAATACTTTGGCCACCTGATGTGAAGAACTGACTCATTGGAAAAGACCCTGATGCTGGGAAAGACTGAAGGCAGAAGAAAGGGATGACAGAGGATGACATGGTTGGATGGCATCACCGACTCAATGAACATGAGTTTTAGCAAGGTCTGGGAGATGGTGAAGGACAGGGAAGCCTGGCGTGCTGCCGTTCATGGGGTCACAGAGAGTTCGGCATGACTGAGCGACTGAACAACAAAAATAGCCCCCTCCCCCCGCCAGTGAGGACTCGGGTGCAGTTTATTTGGTGATCTCAAGAAGCAGGAGTGGGGTGTGTAGGGAGAAGGAGATATAGAAGGAAAAAAGCCAGTGCGCTTGCTAATGAGGCAGTCACAATTGTGCCAACTTGGAGTTGACGCCCACGAGGGGGCCCTTCAGACACCGTGTGGAACACGGAAAGGGAATCTGAGCACTGATCTACTGGCTGCCATTCTGCGTGGCCGAGGCTGCCCCTGGGGGTGTGACTCGCCTGCCCCCAGTCGCCACCGCAGTAATTCTGGCTTACCTTGGCGCACTTGTGCCCTGTGGCACTGGAGTGGAAAGAAAGCGTAAAGAAGAAAGACCAAGGCAGGTGCTCGAGTGATCCGCTTGCTAGGAACTGTCCACAGGGGTAGTGGACTCTGGGGTCAAGTGAACCAAGACAGTACAGTGGGGATGTGTCAGTGGTGGTTCCCACAGGGGCTTAAAAAAGGGTCCAGAAGATAAAACTAGTAAAACACCAACACGAACAAACAAAAAACCCAGTGGCAGGTATACAGTCAATGTTCAATAGACTGGAGCTACGGTAGACCCAGTTTTAACTGCCCAAACTCCTATCCCTTGAGGATCTCTCTGTGTGACTAAGCTGTTTCTGGTAGGACTGTCAATCAGCTTGTCTGCACCTATCATGACCAGGTACAGGGGTGGTCACATGACTCAGACTGAGCAATCAGAATAGCCATCCCTCTGCTTCAATGATTGGTTGATGGATGGGCATGTGACCCAAGCTGGCTAATCAGAACCTTCCTGAGAGTGCTTTGGCTCACGCTGGAGCTAATTGAGAGGAAGTTGTGATTAGGAGGAGGTGGTGAGGGGAGTATGGAGGAGAATTGCAGGGGAGGAAGGACCACCTCCCCAGGAGGCTGTGAGGTTGGAACTGCTAGTCCCCATTCTCCCTAGCTTCTGGGAAGAAACCTATCTGTTATATGGAGTCCTGGACTCTATAGACAGAACTTTACTCTGGGACTGAGTGAACGTGAGCAAGCTACCTCTCTGGAATTTAATGTCCTTGATCTGTAAGCAGGAGTGATATCTATTTTTTGAGGTATTGTTTTGATTCAGTGAGAGCATGTGTAAAATGCCTGGCAAAGAGCAAATCGTCAGTAAATGTGTGTTTCACTTTGATGCTTGCCTTGATTTGATTTCACTCTATGAAAATCTCCAAACTCTAAAGTGGGATGGTTTCTTGAAAATGATCCCAAGCTTTATGCCCATGAGCATTTATAAGTATGCCACTGGGTCATTGTCCTATGTTGGTTTTGACTCCCAGCTCCAGTAGTGAGTTACATTTGAGGGGGAACCTCTGGACAGGTGGCCCCCCTCTTAAGGAAAAGCTTACATCACCAGCCCCTCTTTGTTTCACTGCTGAAAGGAAGAGGTGTTTTGTTTGTTTCTTTCCCCAGGTTCATGTCAGTGTACTGCTGCTGAACTTCGTGACCAAATGTGTTACGGATGGACTCTGGGGGGGGACTTGCCCAAGAATCATGATTCTGATAGGACCCCTGCAATCTGATATGCCTCCCAAAGTGAGAAGCAGCTCTGTGTGTGCATGCTCAGTCGTGGCCGACTCTTTGTGACCCCATGGACTGCAGCCCTCCAGGCTCCTCTGTCCATGGAATTCTCCAGGCAAGAATACTGGAGTGGGTTGCCATTCCTTCAGGGGATCTTCCCGACCCAGGGACTGAACCCGTGTCCCTTGCATCTCCTGCATTGGTAGGTGGATTCTTTACCACTTGAACCACCTGGACCGTATAAATAATGGTGTTCATCTGGGGGAGATTTCTCATGATCTCCTCTTACTTGAGAACATTCTCCATTAATCCCTGGGTTAATCCTTTTGTTTAGTACACAATTCAGAATCTTTGAAAGGATATTAATGTATTGCTATAATTCAGCCATATTAATCATTTGTCTCTTCTCCTGATGCATGCAGTAGCTAAATGGACCACTCCATGAGCTTGGCCCGCACTTTCCCACTAATGTGCCTAAAGATAGTTCCTTCTCCTGGACCACTCTCTTCCCCTGTTCCTGATGGACATGGTTCATCAAATATAGCACTGTTGACTGCTCAGACCACGCCACCTCCCTGTACTAAGGCAGGCTCTACAAATAGATTGCTGTTTGCACTAGTGAGAAAACTTATTTGTTGTTACATCATTCAACTGTAAACTCCTGAAGGGCTGGAAGAGACTGTGTACTTCTTATTTTTCCTGCTAAAATACTAAAAATACTGTGCTGAGAACATGTTTGTTGAATGAATGGATGAAAAAAAAAAAAAAACAAACCTTGATTGGAAAGCATCTGCCATCTGATTTCCAGATTGGAACATGTGGGTCATGGTTTCAGTGTGGTTATGCAAACACTTTACATTTCACCTTCATAACAGTTCCAGGACTTACCATGTGATCATCTTCATTTCAGTAGGGAAAAGCTCAGGTACAAAGCATTTTACCGGAGTTTGACTCTTGATTTGCAAGATTCCGGGGTGTATGCTCTTGGTTGCTGCACGTGTGGGAGCGTATGCATGTGGTGTGTGTGGGTTTCTCTTGCTCCTATCCAAGTCACTCCTTTGCTTGGGTATTTGGGAGCCAATTTGAATAACTCATAGGACACATTTCCCAGCATATTTGATTGGCTCATAATAAGAGCTTTGCTCATTCTGCTCAAGACAGAGAAGGTAAAACATTTACGCCTTAGAGAATTCAATCTGCTATAGCAAAATATCATAGACTGATAGGCTCTAAACAACAAAACTGTATTTTTCAGGGTGCCAGCATTGTCAAGTTTCTGAGAGCGAGTGCTCTTCTGGGTTGAGCACTGCCAATAAATGAGGGAGCAGGGGGAACCAGTTTTCTCATGACTGTTTTATCTATCTCTGTTAGTTTCCAGTCATGTCTGCTTCTTTGCAACCCCATGGACTGGGGCCTGCCAGGCTCCTCTGTCCATGGAATTTTCCAGGAAAGAATACTGGAGTGAGTAGCTATTCTCTTCTCCAGGGGATCTTCCCAACCCAGGGATTGAATCCTTCTCTCCTGCATTGCAGGCAGATTCTTTACTGTCTGAGCCACCAGGGAAGCCCCTTATGATCCTTACAAGGACACTAATCCCATTCATCCCATTCATGAGGTCCACCCTCAAGACTTCACCTAATCCTGATTACCTCCCCAAAGCCCACCTCCTAATACTATCACATGGGGAAAGTGAAGGATTTCAAACTATGAATTTTGGAGGGACACACTGATTCTATAACAACTTCTTTCTTTTCCCACAAGCAAATCTGGAAGTGAAATAGTGAGATCTATGTATTATCTGTTGTTTAAGAAAAGGAAGCTACTGAGAATTTCCTAATCACCCCATTTTCCCAGCCCTTGTCATGCTCAGTAGGTACGCTTACTCCTTGGAAGGAAAGTCGTGACCAAGCTAGACAGCATATTAAAAAACAGAGACATTAATTTGCCAACAAAGGTCCTTTTAGTCAAGGATATGGTTTTTCCAGTAGTCATGTATGGATGTGAGAGTTGTACTATAAAGAAAGCTGAGTGGCAAAGAATTGATGCTTTTGAACTGTGGTGTTGGAGAAGACCCTTGAGAGTCCCTTGGACTGCAAGGAGATCCAACCAGTCCATCCTAAAGGAAATCAGTCCTGGGTGTTCATTGGAAGGACTGATGCTGAAGCTGAAACTCCAATACTTTGGCCACCTCATGCAAAGATCTGATTCATTTGAAAAGACCCTGATGCTGGGAAAGATTGAAGGTGGGAGGAGAAGGGGATGACGGAAGATAAGATGGTTGGATGGCATCACCGACTCGATGGACATGAGTTTGGGTGGACTCCAGGTGTTGGTGATGGACAGGGAGGCCTAGTGTGCTGCGGTTCATGGGGTCACGAAGAGTCGGACACAACTGAGCAACTGAACTGAACTGAACCTAAGGTACAGACGTCTGTGCCATGTGCTTTTATACTCCTGAACCACACTAAGTCAGCTTAAAAGACCGCACTCAGGGCTTCCCTGGTGGTCCAGTGGTTAAGACTTTACACTGTGATGCAGAGGGCGAGGGTCTGATCCCAGATCAAGGAACTAAGACCTCATGCTCCCTGGTACTGTCAGAAAGAGAGAGAGAGACTGCACTGAGCCATCACCTCCCCTGTGCGCACTTTCCTCAGCATCGTCAGCATCAGAGTCGCACCCTCTGCTTTGCCCCACCCTCTGCCCCCTAACATTGCCTCTTTAAATCTGTGTTACATATCTTGGTGTAACATTTCTTTTTAAAAAACATTTCATTTCTTTTTTAAAAAAAATATTGTTTACTTGGTTGCACTGGGTCTGAGTTGTGGCACGTGGGACCTTCAGTTGCCACCCATGGGATCTGGTTCCCTGACCAAGGATGGAATGCAGGTCCTCTGCATTGGGAGGATGGAGTCTTAGGCACCGGGCCACCAGGGAAATCCATTGGTGTCCATTTCTGCCCTTCCTCTAGACCTGTTGTCCAAGGTGGAAGAGCATCAGGGAATCAACACACTTGTTAGCAGTTGCTCTCATCCAATGAAACTTGGAAGTTAATGGAGAGATACATCCTCTTCCCCAGGTGAGTTAGCTCTAGGTCTCCCCCAGTAGTCACTTGCTCACAGACGCACCCAAAGTGGCTTCTCCTCTTCCAGTCTTATATCCTCTCTCCCCCCATCTGTGCTTCTTAGGGTCACCTCCCAGAAAGTCTGCTGACTTTCAAATCCTTGTTTTGGTGTCTGATTCTGGAGAACCCAAACCAGGGCAAAGAAATCAAGGGGCTTGCTATCTACCTCTGGATCACCTTTAGGCTCATCTACTATCCCTCCTCCCACTGAACCCCACATTTACCCTTTGTAATCACCTCCCACACCCCCAGGCTTTCATGTCACCCCACTGCACACCCTTGTTCCCTCCCCTGGAAATCCAGGATTGTTCATTTGGCATTCAAAGACCTCTGTGCCCTGTTTGGACTTTGCCTCATGCCTTTCTCCAGTCACACTCCAGCCCCACACCGGGGAGCATGTATTTCAGCTGCAGGGTTCTGTTCCCCATCCTGCCAAAATGCACTTCAATGATCCCACTTCCTTGCTTTTGCACAGATGTTTTCCTTTGCCCCAAATGGCATGTGAAAGTTTTGCCTCCATTTCTGGTCTACCTTCGTCCACGTGGCTGAAAAGAGTTTTGTTCCCAGCTACAGGTCCTGCTCCCCACTCTCAGATTTGCAAGTGAAGACTCGGCTTCTAGTTTATGTTGCAGTTTTTTGCTGAACTGGGTTTCCCTGTGACGGCATACCAACGCTGGCTATGCAACGTCATGAGCCTTACATGGAGTACAGGGGCATTAAGTGAGAGCAGAATGAGGAAGTCCTTTGCACACTGATCTTGTAAGACTTCCATGCACAATGTGACTAATTTTTCTGCCTTGCTAACTCAAGTTTATGTATGTGGCATTTTATTAACATGCAACCTAGCTCCAATATTTTGGGCTTCCTACCAAGAAGGAAGGAAGACATCTCCCTAATCATGAATTCCTCCTTCACAAAACCTTTGCCCTTGGAGATTCACTTCTGTGCATCTCTTTGATAACCTTGAGGATATTGATTTGATCATGAAAATGAAAATAGTTGAGATGTGTGAGGTTTAAAATAGCACTTCACTGTACACTTGGATCATAGGCTGGGCCAGAAAAAAAAAAATTCTTGATGTGCATATTATTTGCTGCAAAACAAAACAAATTGCCAAATGTATCCTTGAAGTCAGAGGAAAGGGAATCTTTGAAGAGTTTATAGTGAGAAAGGATGGTAACTTGATGTGCATTGTATGTAACACCTTATTTAAGCCGGGAAGCATATGGGGCAGGTAAGGGCAAGATTCTGCTGGGGCTTTAAATCCTGGCTCCACCACCTCTTAGCTGTGTGATCTTAGTGCAAAACCTGTCTTCAGTTTTTTCACCTGTAAAGTGGGCATAGCGATGGACCCCACTTCTTAAGGTTGTTGGGAGGGTAAGAGAGTGTATTTATATATATACAAGTTGTGTGTGTGTGTGTGTGTGTGTGTGTGTGTGTGTGTGCGTGTGTGTATGTATATATACTCAGCATGAAGGAAGCTAAATTCCTTTTTTCAAAGCTTGTGCTTAGTCGCTCAGTTGCTCAT
This sequence comes from Madoqua kirkii, assembly GCA_006408675.1. Taxonomy (NCBI): domain Eukaryota; kingdom Metazoa; phylum Chordata; class Mammalia; order Artiodactyla; family Bovidae; genus Madoqua; species Madoqua kirkii. The sequence goes on along the minus strand of SJYC01028521.1, from coordinate 59,420 downwards.
TAGTGTCTGACTTTTTGCAACTCCGTGGACTGGATTCTCCAGCAAAGAATACTGGAATGGGTTGCCAGTCCCTTCTCCAGGGGATCTTTCAGACCCAGGGGTCGAACCCCAGTCTTCTGCATTGCAGGCAGATTCTCTACCATCTGAGCCACCAGGGAAGCCCCTTTAAAGGCTTGTCTCATCTCAACTCCTATTTTTTTCTACGTAGCCTTTAGTTCCTTCATCAGAGGATTCTTCTTGGACATGTTTTTGTTTTTGTTTTTTAATATATATTTTTTCTTTTTTAGCCCCTGGTGCCTTGTGTTTTAATAGCAGGACTGTTTTTGCAACAACTATGTATGTAGAATAACCGATGCCAGGCAAGGTTATGCTATGCTGAATACTTTTATTTGTATTTTTAATGTAAACATGATTTGCTTTGTAGGCACAATATAACGAAAGCTCTAAAGCCACAAATACGTTAGACAGTGTTTCAGTTCCCTCGTATCAAGCTGACACTATGGAGAAGCCTGCACAGTTCCTTTAAGGCAACCTGAGACATTCTGTACACTTCCTTCAGGAAAACAACCACGTGGCGGCAAAGATGCTTCAAACAAGAGTGTTAAACGGTTAATTCTGATACTTAAATTTCCGCCCCCCGGCCCTGGTCTTCACAGCATTAGTTGATCTTATTGGTCAAACATTAGTTTTCTCTTCTCCTCCTGTATTTCACGGAGACAAAAGGGTTTTCTTTAACTCACCAGCACAATTTGTGATTAAGGTTGAAAAAACAGACTTGGGGAAGAAGGTCTTTTCATGCTAATCCGCTGGACATACAAAGGGCACTTGGCTTCTGAACGGACAGTTCCGTCTCCCCAGCCAGAGAAGAGACCTGGGATGCTCACGGGTATCTGTGCCCCCAGCCCATGCAAATGCCATTTCTGTCTAGCTCACCAGGAATGTCATTTGGGTAGCCGCTCTTCTTAAGACCTCATGGAACGCTTAGCTGTGGCAGAAACATGACCAGGAGCACAGCATTTAGCAAAAGTGTTGGGAGAGGGGGGAATACAACCTCTATGTTATCTTTCTGCAGTGGCCAAGACCTGGAATACTGGCATGTCCTGGGGTAGGGAGAGAAGCTGATGTTGGCGTCTTCTTTTGAGACACACATGTCCCTTTGCTCATCAGATAGCATCGCCCCTTCTCATCTTCATAGCTTACATGTACATACAGTGAGGAGACACTTCTTTCAGATAAATATTTGGCATAAATAAGTCATCATCACAAGCTTAAGATGGGGGGGGAAGCGGTGGTTCAGGGAGGTGACATTAGTTACAAGGGGACTTAGGGGATAAAACAGGTAATTGCTGAGATGCGTTCATTGCCATCACTTGAGGAAAGAGTGGGTTCTACCCTAAGGCTCAGTGGTGGAGAGATCGGGCAATGTGGGAGCCCTCTGGTGTCTTGCAGAATGCAGGTGAGTTGGGGTGCTAACCGTGTGGGCTCCTATGTCCCCAGCTTGGTTTGCTAGTGATGGAATTGACCTCTTAGGGCAATAGGACTGGGAGAAGGTGATGAGGACCCCCGCCCACCCCCCATCTCCGTGGATTCACTGACTCTCTTTCTCTTCCTCCAGAGGAATTGTTCACCTCAAGCCATGTCAAGTGGGGTGGGGCAGGGGTGGGCTCCTTAGGAATTTGGGAGCTGGAAGGTTCATCAAGGGTGTGCGATCAAGTAGTTTGGTCCCTGATTTCTGAAAAGCAGGGTCTTGCAAAGAGTCTGCACCATGATTTTTTATTTCAGAGGAGAGGAACGCACATTTGGCATCAGATAATAAACATCAACCTTTTGTATCACTAGTTTGTTACATGTAGGAACATGCTTTGGCAAGAAAAAAAGATACTCATTGATTTTTTTCCCCCAAATAGGACTCAAGAAGGGGGTCTTCCCTGGGGAAGAAGGGGAATCTACAGTAAAGGTGGCTATCCAGTACCTGGAAATGGAAATAACAAGAAGGGTAATGCCATGGCAAGTGTGCAAACAGAGGCAGGTCTCAGGAATGACTCTGAAATAGTCCTGCACCTGGGGCATTTTCTTAAAATGGAATCTATACAGCAGTGAGAGGATTTTGCTCTCGTGATGGGGTTTCAGAGGAGGAGTCCCTGTGGCTGGTCCTCCCACTTTGCTGTTGACCCATCTACTGTCCTGAAAAATGCACATCTCTTCCCCTGTGTTTGTGGTTAAGAACAGGTGAAGGGATCGAGCATCAGAGGGTGGGAGGAGGGTCTTCCAACCTTTTGACCATGAAACACCTGAATGAAGGTGAAGAGGCTGCCTCTTCAGTGGGAGGAGGGAGAGCACGACTTGGGGAGATCCTACAGTTAATGGGCTCATGAAAACACCTCCCGGCCTACCCTCTTTCTGCCGGCCAAACCGGCAAGTGCTCCTGTCGGAAGCATGGGCGGCTGGCAGCAAAAAGGATCACTGGCCCGAAGAATTCTTGGATCTGGACGGTGCTCTGCGATAATGCCTTTCAACCCAAGCTCGTCTTTGCCCACGTCTGGCCTCCTAAGCGACGGACCTGTGGGCTCATATCGATTTGCAAGGCTGTTCTAGAACTGTCGAGAAGGACCCGAAGATGGACGGTTTTGAAACAGAGAAGAGGGCAGAGTGTAAAATACACAGATGGGGGAGGGACTAATACTGTGTGATATGGGCTTGGCACTTAATTTCAAAAACAACAGTGATCAACAGCTTTTTTTTTTTAGCTCGGCTGACAGCAGACAAACACAACACACACTGGACTACAGCATCGGTTCACTGGGGCACAGGAGGGTTTTCTCAGCTGGATCCTCTTCTCCCAAAGCATCCCCTGTCGTCCTGCCTGCGCCACGGGCTACTGGATAAAGGGCATCCTCTCCTTGTTCTCGCTGTCTCCCTCGTGGTCCTCCTCCTCTTCGCCCGCCTCGCTGGTCTCTGTGCTGTCGTTGGCCATCTGTAATCCAACAGAAACAGGGATCGGCCTCTGACTCTCAGCACCACCCCCTCCCTCGTGGTCTAACCTGGAGCTGGACTTTCTCTCTCGGCCACTGACAAGTGCAGGGCCTTCTCCCTGAGCTCCACCCTGCACCCTCCTGCCTGGGCAATGCCTGCTGCTCCTTTCGCACGCAGCCCGCCTCCTCAAGGAAGCCTCCCCAGGCTTCTCTAATGGGAACAGTCTCCCTGTAGTGAGTGCTCCTCTGTGGCCCAGATCCATGGCTACCATGTCCCACTTATACACATGGCTTATGGACAGATGACACCCTGCCCCGCTGTGGGAACTGCGGGCGACAGGGCAGATGACCCAGGCTTTCTTCTGTTTTCTCTTCTGCAGCTAGCACAGAGCCTGACACACGCAGGAAGGCGTGCCCATTTCAGAACAGCAATCACACAATGGTGAGAGTTCTCCCTCATTAGCCGTACTCCACAGTCACCACCGTGCCCGGTGCCTCAGGTCCATCACCCCGCTTTTTCTCTTCTCAGCAGCCATGGAGTAGTAGCCATAGCAGTAACTATGGCTGGCAGTTTTGCAGCGGTGCAAAGGGAGACTCAGGTGATGTGTAGGTGGGAAGTCGTGAGGCAGTGGAGGTCAGCAGGCTGCAGAGAAGGTCGCCAGCCCTCTCTGGGGCCGGGGCAGACGCCAGGCCTGGGGCAGGGACGCCGTCTGATGCCACAGGGTGTCAGGCAGCAGCTCCGTCTAGGCTGCTGAGACGGAGCCCCGCTGTGCTCACCCGTCCCCATCAGGAGAAGGGCCCCCACAGAACAGATGCTCCCGGTGCTTGTAGGCACGTCCGCTTCCACACCTTCGGCCAGCCTGCTGCCCCTACGCCTTGTAGCCCAGATGGTTTCGAGTGGTGGGTGTGTGCCCTGCAGTGGGTTCAGTGGGGCAGACTCAGGGCCCTTGACATCCCCTGAGCTCTGACGGTGGCCATTCTGCCAGGAGAGCGTGCCCTGGGAGCCCCTCGCTGCACCCCCCCAACACACACACACTGCGGGGTGCTGATGTGGCCCCACAGAGCCCAGACCCTGTGCTGTTTGCTTTCCCTAGAAATACCCTCACCGCTGGCTGCCTCTTTTTCAAGCCTCCTCTCCGTCCAGGATGGACAGGCCCCTCCCACCAAGAGATGCTCCCCGTGCCACAGGTCTGAGGTGCCCATCTGCCGTCAGCTCAGGTCCCAGGGTGAAAGCCCCCCAGAGCTCCAGCAACGAGGACAGCGACACCTGCCACGGCATGGCCTGGGCTTTTACTTGGAAGGGTGGCTTTGCAGCTCCTGTCCTGTTGAGAATCCACCTGTAGTCAAGCAGGCCTTCCTACCAGCCCCACCACCCAGCAAGACCTCCGGTATAATGGACAGGCAGGAAGCCAGGAACAACTCCGGTGCTCGAGAGCAGGAAGCGCTCCAGCCGGGCGCCAGACGCCCTCCTCTGATGGGACTGAAATAGACTCAGTCACGGGTTTAAAAGACAGAACACAGGTGCGCAGAAGACCTGCGATTCTAGCCTGACCATGACCTCTTATCTGCCTCCACACACTTGCTGGCCCAGTCCTGGGACTTAGAAAGCATTTTAAAAGTTATATCCAGATTGTTATCAGTCACTTCCATGTTGTAAAATATCCTCTCACTAAACTGTCCTTCATTGTGTGAAATGGCCATCATACCCAAACCACCTTCTGGTTGCAAAAGCAAGGAAATACTCTTTAAAGCATACACATTGGACTAAAACATGCCAGGATTTTAGTTCTTCTTTTATCAACCACTGATGCAGCTCCAAAGCTAAACGTGCAAGAAAACAAACCAAAAATCTTCCCGAGTATGTTCTTGGTTAAATCTTTCCTAGAGTTTAGTTTGTATGAGAGAAAGTTTTATGCATGTCATTGTAACTGGCTTATGAGGGCATATTGCCACGCTGCAGAGCCCCCAAGGGACCCTTGCAAGAGGGTCTGGGATGTGTGTGTGACATGCTTCACTCCTGAGGGACAAGGTGTGTAGGGGGGGACCCACATGTAAGGGTGTGGTCCTGGCAAGAGAAAACACAAGCCCTGGGGCCCACAGCAGTCACTCTGTTGGGGATCTGAATGTGAGTTTGTGAACCTTTACCAGGAATTCCTCCCACCTGTAGCCGAGAGTGAGCCCGGGTAAGAGGCACGGGCTGTGGTTTCTGTCCTCTCCCGTCTGCCCTTGGATGGCTCTGGACATGTTCTCGCTGAAGCCTTTTCCTTTCCTTATTGGCGTTCATCCCACCTGTGACTAATCCCTCACTCGATTACCTGGGGTCTCCCCCACCAGCCCCAGCAGAGAGCTGAGAGAGCTCTCCTCCACCCGACGTGTGCCTGCCTCTGAAAACCCCCTCCTGCCGCAGCGAACGGATGCCTCCCCCTTGACTCACCAGTGGAGTCGGGGTCTTCTCTACGTCCAGAATTAACTTGCCGATGTTCCCTCGGTCGTGGATTCGCTGCATAGCCTCCTTCACCTGGGAGACAGGGAGACAAAGCGCTGGTGAGGTGAGACGTGATGTTCAGTTCAGTCGCTCAGTCGTGTCTGACTCTGTGACCCCATGGACGGCAGCATGCTAGGCCTCCCTGTCCATCACCAACTCCCGGGGTGTACTCAGAGTCACGCCCATCGAATTGGCAATGCCATCCAGGTGACAAGAGGGCCTGGACAAGCCAAACCCCTCGCTGTCCACCAGGGGGAGCTGCAGTCCAGGCTTAGCAGCTCAACCAGCGATGGTTCCCAACTTAAATTCTGCTTGTCACTCACACTCTTTGTTGTTATGCAAGCAGTTTGGTTTCCTGGGTTTTAAAAAGTGAGAGTGATAGCTCCAGAAGTGAAAAGAGGAACATTTCTTAAAAAAAAAAAAAGAACTTGGGGAGGAAAGGCCTGTGGAGTTCCAACAGTTACATGCTGCAGAAAGTGTCAGGGCCCATTAGCCAGAGCAAATTTTGACCAATAAAATTATAAAATTATTTTTCTAGGCTCATTTGTGCCCAGCTTACTCCAATGTTACATAATCTGATTCGCAGTTTGGCTAAAATGGCCCGTGACCCAGGTTGAACTACACTCAGGAACATTTTTCCCACCCAAGTGGAGGCTTCTCCGGAACTAGCATTTTCCCCAGTGAAGGGCCTTCCTGTTTCTCCTCAAATGATGAGGGCTTGTCAGACAAGCACACAGCCGCCTCCTGGGGGGCCCTTTGCAAAGGCAGGTGTGGATGGAGTGTGATGAGGCTTCCAGCATTTCATTGTTGCTGTATGGAAAATGAATACTCGGGGGTGCTGTGAGGATGAAATAAAAGAAGGAAATGGTAACAACGGCAAGCTTGGTGTGGATAAATCCTCCACATCTCTTAGTAAAATCTAAACGGGAATGCAACACTCTGGATTTTTCTTTTTCAAAGAAACAGATCTAGTTAAAATATTTTTCCTCAAGTTTCAGTTTTAAATTTGTTCATTCATTCAATCCACAAATATTCACTAATTGTTGCTTATAGGCTAGGTGCCATATCTTAAAAAGTTTTTTAAAAATAAATTAGGGTGTCTCTCTGCCTTTGAGGAACTCAATCTGGGGTTTATGGAGAAGTGTTGGCTTATAGAAAACCAAAGCCAGCTTCCCATTGGAATGAAAACTTGACAGAGCCATTAAAAGGTGCACATTCTAATTGCTTTTCTGGGACTTTTGTCCTAAAGGCACAGTTCAAATTATGGGGAAAAAATTACCACAGAAAAGATACTCAATGGCTTTCAGTGGAAAAATATTGGAGCAACTTATATGTCACAGAATAAGGGAAAGGTCAAGTAAATCGAAGTTTTGACATATGTATCTACTGATTGGAAATGTTCTGTGGCTGTTAAAGTGCTAGTTATAAAGACTGTGCAGTAGGATTAAATGCCTTTATAATACAGTTAAATGAGAAAATCCAGGTGCATAACTTTACATCTCCACAAAAACATGGGCATCTTACAATCACTAGAAAGAGATTTAGATATAAAACATTACGTAGGGGAAATAGGCGCCTTTCAATTCTAATGTGCAAACCCTGTTATCTGGTTACCTGTTGTCAAACCAGTGTTCATTATAAATTCAATGTATCTTTAAATGCGTTCTTTGGACAAGGAAGCGCTGGTTAGACTCAACCTCTTTTGTAGACTGACAGTATCATGTGATTGTTGAGTTCCCTGCCCCTGATACATAATCCAGGAGGTTTCTCCTATTTCTGTGATGAACATTGCTTTCCAAGTGCTTTCGAATTTCGGTGCTGACAGCTACTATTTACTAAGGATCTTTAAATATTGTGGCAGGCAGCTTCTAAAACTGCTCCCAACCCCCTCCTGGGACTCACCTCCGTGTGTATCCCCACAGCCCCCTCACCCGCACCATTAAATGTGAGCTGGACCCAGCAACCTGCTTCTAGCAAACTGAATATAGCAAAAGTGAGGGGATGTCCCTTCCTGATTGGGTTATCGAAGACTGACTTCTTTCTTGCAGTCTCTTTCTCTGACTCTTTTCGCTTTCTTGTTCTGATGATAGAAATTGTCACGTTGCGAGCTGCTCTATGGAGAGGGCCCCCGCTCCCCTCACCGTGGCAAGGAATGGAAGGAGAACTCTAGCCAATGGCCAATGAGAAGCTGATACCCTCCATCCAAAAGCCCCCAGGCTCTGGATCCTGCCAATGAGAGGGCTTGGAAGCAGATCCTCCCTCAGTCCAGCCTTGCAATGAGGCCACAGCCTTGGCTGGCAGCCAGAGGACCCAGCTAAGCCCTGCCCAGAATCCTCGCCCACAGGAGCGGAGATCATGAAGTTATTTCAAGGCAGTAAGTCTTAGGCATAATTTGTCATGCAGCCACAGATAATTAATACATTGTTACCTCGAATGTGTAATTCTTCCCTTGCAAGATACATATTATCCCATTCTACAGATCAGTACCTTGGTGCTCAAAGACATAAGCAATTTGTCCAAAGGTTAGTTGGCTATGGGCGACAGAATCGTGTTTTTGACTCAGATGTTTCAGACTTCAAAAACCAATGCTTTTCTCCAGTTCTGCCCAGAATATGCTGCTTCCTTTGATGCTCACATAATGGTTTCCCAGAATTCAGTTGTTTATTACCCAGGCAAGTTATTAAACACCTGGAAACTCCTTGGAGATTAGGAACGGTTTTTAAGCTGCTTCTCCAATAAGGTAGAGCCCAGGGAGACAGAAAAGCTGATTGTGGTGCTAGGAAAAGAGCTCCCTGCCGGGCTGGCTCTAATCTGCATATTTTTTGTACATTTCTTTCTGAAATGAACTGACGCCTTGAAGTTCGGTACATGGGGGATGGAGAAAGGATTAGGAATCTGATCCCCAGTCATGCTGTTTGAGTTTACAGTCCTCCTGAGCTGCTCTTGGGGGTGGGAAGAATCTTTTATGACAGCTCTCAGAGGGAAACAGACTCAATACCGTTTTTTGATCAGTTCTTTATGAAGCACAGTATGAGGCATTTTACACATGTTGCTTCATTTTATCTGCACCTCAAGCCTCTTAGGTGACCACAGGCAGGCATCAGAGTTTCAACAGAGGAGAAACCCGAAGATGAAAAATCGAAGGGGTCCGTGGCAGGTCATCATCTGAATGGTGTGGGAACCACGTGGGAACTGAGGGTGCAGCTTGCCCTTTCTAGGACTCTGGGAAAGCCAGCGCAGATGGGTCTCGGCTGTGTGCACCCCACAACTCCCCTCCAATGGCATCTTCAAAAGATAAAACCTGCAAAGAGAGATGCTGCTCCCAAGCTGCCAGTTTATGAACTGAAGCACCTGCGTGGGTGGCAGTGCCCAGAAGATGGGAGTGGCGACATTCAGAAAGCTACTGATCTCCTGGTGGCTGCCAGGGAGCTTGTTCTAAAGCACGCCTCTGCCTGGACCCTCTCCCCAGTGCGTTCAGGAGGAATATCCTGCCGACGTGGACAGCCTGTCACAGTGACCACCAGCCGCCCGCGACACTGAGCACTTGAACCATAGCCGTTCCGGCTGTGATGTGCTGGGCGTGTGAAATGCACAGGGCACTTCAGCGATTTCATCGTAATGAAAAGGACTGCAGACTCTGCTTCATGTCAGGAGACGGCCAGGCACGTTCAGTGCATGGAGCAGGGCACCGGAGCCAGTGCTCTGGGACAGCCCAGAGGGATGGGTGGGGAGGGCGGTGGGGGGCTCAGGATGGGGGCACGTGTGCACCCATGGCTGATTCGTGTCGACGTGTGGCAAAAACCACCACAATACTGTAAAGCAATTAGCCTCTAATTAAAATCATTAATTTAAAAATACTGAAACAGTAGCATTTTAAATATCCTGGGTAAAGGAAAACATATGATTAAAATTAATTTCACCTATTTCTACATTTCTGCCTATGAAAGTGAAAATGTTAGTTGCTCAGTTGTGTCTAACTCTTTGTGACTCTATGGACTGTAGCTTGCCAGGGTCCCCTATCCGTGGGATTCTCCAGGTAGGAATACTGGAGTGGATGGCCGTGCCCTCCAGGGGACCTTCCTGACCCAGGGATCGAGCCCACATCTCTTATGTCTCCTGTTTTATTTTTTTTTAGGAGGTTTTTTGGGTTTTGTTGAGTTCTTTACCACTAGCACCACCTAGGAAGCCCCAGTTAGACCCAATTAGAAGTGTAAAAAGAAGCTGCCGAGATTCATTTTAATAATATATTTTCTTTAACCAGATTATCTATTATATTATATACCTTATATCTATAATCTTACCGTCTTATCTATTGTCTATCTGAAATATTATCATTTCAATGTATGCTCAATATAATAAAAGCTATGGGTGAAATATTAAGTGTTTGGAACCAGGGTGTATTTTCCTCTTAGAGCATGTCTCAGTTCAGACCAGCTACACTCCAGTTGCTCACATCTGCCGTACTGGAGAGTGCAGCCTGGATGGCAGGACAGCGGCACCAGCCTCAGGGATCCAGTGCAAAGAGCATCTGGCATATGACAGCTTCCAGAATGAATGAATGAACGAGCGAGGGAGTCGATTTGTGGGGAGAGTGAGACATCACGTGGCTGAGCTGGCCCAGAGGTTTCTGTCTGGTCCATGCCACATCCCAGAGCCCCGGCCCAGGTGGCCTGTTTGGTGGCTGCAGGGTGGCCCAGTGCAGTCTGCTCATAATCAGGGCGTGGTCCCCGCACCCAGTCTGAGACACCTCTGCCAGCTGCAGGAGAGATGGACTGACTGCAGCCAGGATCCCAGCTGTGGGGCTGGCCAGAGCTGGTCTCAGCAGCTGGATTCTCCAGCCCAAGTGGATGGTGGCAGGAGGCAGGGGTGATATCCCCACTTCCCAGGCTCTGCTTTGACTCAGCAACATCATTCCAGCAAGCTGCTTCACCTCTTTGCTCCCCATCTTCTTGATATATTATTCTGTCCACCTGTTTGTTCAATCTGTTACTCATCTAACAGTGCCAAAGCCCTTTTCCAGGAGCTTGTGCAGAGTAGTAGTTGAAACAGACACACTCTCTCTGTCCAGAAGGAATCACAGTTTCACTTACTAAACAGGCTAATCGTCATAAGAAGAGTATCATGATCTAAAAATCGTTTATTTCTCCCCAATGGGTGACAATCCGTCAGAGTTGATCATGTCCCCTCGTGTGTGTTTCAACCAAGTCCTGTAGCATTCAAGGTGGTGTTCACGCACAAACCCTGGGGAGAATGCGATTGGTTCAGACTGCGTTCACAGAGGAAGACTAGCTGGGGTCATCTTTATTTCCTCCTGCAACGGATCTAGGGGAAGTGGTTTTCTGGAAGTTGTGGAAAATGATGGTGAGCAGACCCACAAGATCCCAGCCATCATGAAGCTCATGGTCTTACAGAGACACAGACTTAATCAAAATGACTCAAATAAATGTAGGCTTGCCACTGGGTAATTCTGAGATGGTGTTAAGAGAACGTGGATAGGGGAACTGACCTGGTTGGGAAGATCATGGAAAACTCTGAAGAAGAAGTGACAATTGAGCTGGGTTTTAAAGGATGAGTGGAACATGATTAGGAAAAGAAGGGAGAGACGACCATCGCAAGAAGAGGGGGCCAAGTAAGAAAGGAGAGACTGCAAAGAGGCCAGGGACACGAGGACAGAGAACAAAAGTGAACATGGGGCAAGATGCTGGGGAAGCTGGCTGGGGTGTTGGCAGTCCGTTCCAGAGCCTGCCAGGGTGCAGTTGCCCAGTGCGGCTCACACAGACCGACGCGCTCCAGGCATTTTCAGAGCGGTCAGTTCCTTCGTGCTTGAGCAATGAGGGCTAATGATGCTCCATCTTTGTTTGGGGTCTCATTTAATGTTTCACAATATTTCATTTCCTTTTCAATGTTGTGAAAGGCACAAATTCATTAGAGTACAAATGATACCACTTAATAACCAAAGCATTTGGCTTGTGCTATGAACAGTAATAAGCCTAGCCAGCTAAAAGAGGAAAAAAATTAAGACGGATTATTCCATGGATCACTGTGTCTATTCGATGATAAATTAAAAGCTTAGAAAAAGAAGAAATGAGTAATACTCTAATTAAGAAGCACATCTACCCAATTTGTATTTGGAAGATGACTCATATTTTCGAGTCATGGATGGGGAATGGATGATTGCTTAAAATCCAAAGTGGGTGTGGAAACATAACACATTCATTGCAGGTAGACTTGAAATCTGGGGCTGATGTTCTGTCGAGAAGCTGTGAGGATCTGAAGTGAGTGAGCCCTGAGATTTTGACCTATGTGGAAGAGTGACTGAAAAAGTAAAATGTCCAGAATCATGGACTGACCCACTGGGAAGGCTGAGAGAAAAACACAGTTCGTGTTGGGATTAGATGCAGATGGATCTGTGCAATGATGCAAGGTGTGGGTTAGGGCGGGGCATTTAAGGAGGCGTTCACTCCCAAGGTCATTTGAGCGGTGGTTTAGCACCCAAGAGTGAGTGCTTCCTTAAATTTTGCACCCTTATCACCTACCTTGCCCCATTCTAGTTCTGGCACAGCACGGAAGCCAGATACTGTTAAATGAAGGAGATGGTAAGTTGTCATTTTAAAATAAGTGTTTGCTTGGCCACAAGATAGTGTGGCTAGTCCAAGATTTTTAAAGGGCCATTGGTAGGAGCACTGGCTTAGAAGAGGGACAGGATATTTGGAGAGTGAGGAAGAGGGAAGACGAAACAGCAAGCCAGTACAATCAGATGAAGCAACTGGTCCTTTTTTCCTGGGGAACCTAGATGACATTGACACTGACGATCAAGTATGCATTGCGGTCATGAGGAGTTCAAATGAAGTAAACACTGAGTTAAAAGCCAGAATTGTTCTGCAGAAATCTACAACCCATAATCAAGCCGCACTGTATATTCCAGTCCAATTGTATTTTGAACTAAAGCAAAAGATGAAAAAAAAAATCTAGTGAATTGCCTCCAACATTTCTTTGATTTTCTTTAACAATGCTCCCCAGCGTCAAATTTGGATGGTGGAGTAGAATTAAATTGGAAGGATGCTTATTCCAACGTATAAGTGAGGTCTGGGGGGAGGATTAGGGAAAAAACGCATGAAATGATTTTTGTTCCCTGCAGAAAAAAAAAATATCTGCTGTACAATCTGTAAGAGAGCTGTTTGAAGTGTGATGGGCATAGAAGAGGAAGCAATGGGGGTTAGGAGAAGGAGGAGAATCACGGGGAAACTCTTGGCAGGAGTGAACTTACAGACTGAGACTTGAAGGTCAAGTAGAAGTTTGTCACTCAGCCAAGGAGAAGGACATAGAAATATTAAGAGTTTAAGGAAATATTGCTCTGCGCCAAGGATGAGTCACTGCCAGCCACCAGAACTCTGAGGGTGATGCTGGTGATGACGCTTTGAAAGTCCTCTTGAATTTAGATTCTCAAGTCTGCTGCAGATGGCTTACATCATCGCTTGAGCTCCCGCCACTCCTGAAATCCCACACAACAGTGGTAGAACTTACAGAATATCGTGTCAACAGAGTCGTGCTTCAAATCCTTTAGCAAAATCCTCCAGCCAGGGAGAGAAGCTCTTATTCCTGCTTGGAGGACGCTAATTCCTCACTAATAATGTCATCCCTTGCCTCCAGATGATACTAGTTTTATTCATGCTCTGATGGATAATGACACCTGAAGGTTTTCCCCTGGAACAGTGTATCGTGGAAGTTATGGAAAAGGGTCAGAACTAACAGGAGGCCAAAGACCCTTCAAAATCTTGAAAGTTCTCATCTTTCCAAAGGGATGACGGCCAGAGCTGCTGACATTTAGGAAACTACAGTTTAGAAGGCAGAGGTGACCTTTCCTCAGTCTTTCAGAGAAAGGGCTGTGTGCAGGCTGTTTGGGGAGCATTTTTGTACCTAAGGGAACTGAGATAACATTGAGTATGTCATCTAGACAAGGCTGTCATTTAGATAAGGGTTAGGATGTCCAGGGTGCAGAATGACAGATGGCCAACAGAGGCAGATATGCCTGGGACAACTTGTCTGGGGACTGTAGGATTCAGGGAGTAGAAATGAAAGAGTAATTGTGCTTGTATAAGAGGCATTTGCAAGCAAAGCACTCAGTAGAAAGATGATCCTGTACTACTTCGAAGGGGATCTTGTGGATCCTCCACTAAGACAGAAAGGAGAAGGTTTTAGGCTCTGGACTGCAGTAATACAACCTGCCCTCAGCTTGCACTAGGAGAAGGTGAGAGTCTCAGGGCAAGAGCCAAATCTAAAACTCAGGTAACCGTCTAAGGCAAGGCAGTGGCGGTGCATCCCCCTGGGGCTGTGGGGGAAGATGCTCGCTCTCATCACAGCAGTAGGCACGTGACAAACACTCAGCAGGCGCTTCACCAGGCAGAGCACTTTCTAGCCTGATCTCTGTGAGGTGTGCGGGAGCTTGTCAGACTGTCAATCAAGGGTACGTACAAATAGCCTCTTTTCTCCTGGAGCCCCTGTTGCCTGAGGAGGAGAGCTGAGATCACACTGAGGTTTGGCAAGGTGACGTGGCTTGTCCCAAGCCAAGCCGTAGGATGTGACGATGTCAGCTTCACACCGAGCCCTGTGACCCCTCAGGGCTTGGTGCACTGTTGCCTGGTGTGTGGACCCGGGAGGAGGCAGGAGGTGGAGAGGAGGGGCCGTGGGCGCCCTGTAGGGTGCGGTGTTTCCTCTGCACCTCCACACGCGCCCTGCTGCTCCTGGGTTGTAACACTTAATTCCACTCTCTCTTGAAGAGTTTCTCAGCCTAGGACACACTGACTTTTGGAGTCAGAGAATTCTTGGTTGTGGGGGCTGTCCTGTGCATCACAGAACATTTAGCAGCATCTCTGAGCTCTACTCACTAGACACTGGTAGCACACCTAGTGTGACAAAGGAAAATGTCCCCAGGCACTTGCCAAAAGTCCCTTGGAGGGAAAGAATCTAGCTGAGCTGGTGTGAGGTCTCAGTCCGCTCCACACCTCCCATTCAAGGGCAGACGCCTGCCTCCGCACAGTAGCACAGGACTCCGTGGCCAGGGACTTGCCATCAGAGACTGGTTTCTGCTCCATCCTCAGCACTAGGAAGAGAATGTGGCACACAGCGGGTGCTGTGTGGTCTGTGACCTCAAAACACTCATTGGTTAGGTCAGGTTTTTGTGAAATGTGGATGGAAGACAACCTGTATCAGTGGGGTCACCACTGATGAGCCTATCTGCAGGGCAGCAAAGGAGAGGCAGACACAGAGAACAGACTTGTGGACACAGTGAGGGCAGGAGCTGGGGGGCAGATTGACGGAGTAGCATGGAAACATACACTTCACCATGTGTAGAAAAGAGAGCCAGGGGGAATTTGCTGTTATGACACAGGGAGCTCAAACCTTGTGCTCTGTGACAACCTAGAGGGGTGGGATGGGGTAGGAGGTGCGAGGGAAGTTCCAGAGGGAGGAGGGGACATGTGTATACCTGTGGCTGACTCATGTTGATGTATGGCGGAGACCAACACGGTATTGTAAAGCAATTATCCTCCAGTTAAATACGTTTTTAGGAAAGTGTGTTGGCTTCAGCTTAGACCTGTTTTTTGAGAATACGGAGGCACGCCACTCTGGGCGATCCTGGGGCTCTGATGTTTTAGACTCTTATCCACTGCCAACCACAGCTGAGGCTCTGGGCTTGACTGACTCACAGCGAGAAATAAGAAAGACCAGTCCCTCCCCAGGAGGGCTAAGATCTCTCTGCGAGGGGTGAGGTCAGGCGTACCATGTTTTAATATCTGGATAGGACCTGTTTGGCACTTGGCTTAAATATCACTGGATGTAGGAAAGTAGCAGAGAGTCACAGTTACAGCCCTTCTCATTCTAGGGCAACTGAGAATGAATTATCTCAGCTTTGATTCTGCACACCTGTGTGGACATCAAACAACTTGCTTTCTGCTCAGCGCATGAAGAAAGCTTCAGGAAAGCTAAAGGCCTGAAATCAAGGTGTCAGAAGGCGGCTTCCTAGCAAAGGCTCCGAGGAAGAATCTTTTTCCAGCTTTTCTCCTAGCTTCTGGGGGTTGCTGACAATGCTTGCTGTCCTTGGCTTGCAGCCACGGCTGCAGTCTCTGCCTCCGTCATCATGTGCCCTTCCTTTCTGTGTTTCTGTGTCTCTCCTCTTCTTCTAAGGACAGCTCATATTAGATTAAGGGCTTATCTGAACTCAACCCTCTGCAGCTCAGCTGTGCTGAAATACATCTGCAGTGAGCCTAGCTCCACACTCATGTTCTAAGGTTCAGGGAAGGACATGAACTGAAGGACACATCTACCCAAGCTGAGACAGGTAGTAACACTCTTAAGTTTTTCTTTTTAAACTTTTAAAAAAATTACAAAATAAAACACATGCACAGATAGCCACAGATGTACAGTTTGTAAGCACGCAGGTGAAGAAACAGAACTTTGCTGGACGCCCCCAAAGCCTCTCCACATGCTCTGTCACAGCCCCAAATCCCTCCCCTTCTCCAGATATTACCACTGCATCCCAACTGCCATCACTTCCTCGTATTTCTTTTGTTTTTCACCTAACTGTACATCCCTAGGCACCAGCAATTTGTCTTGTGCCATTTGAAAAAAAATATACCTTCAGGTCCTTTTAAATCTGCAGGCTCTCCTGTTTTGTTTTTCCTGCTGTTGTTCCTTGCAAGTCGAAAAGTCGGGTTGCTTGCCGGTGGCTTCCTTCCCATGGTCTGGACTCTGAACTGCAGGCAACCAGTACTGTCCAGCGGGCCCCCTGTGCTCGGTATTTCCTTCAGGTTGGTAGGAGGTCTGATCAGACAGACCGTGGGCGCCGTTATGTCCTCTGGGAGATGCATGTGGCTGGTTGGCCCTCTTCTCCTGATGTTCAGTGCCCAGACCCATTAATTTAGTGGGGGCTGTGAAATTCTGATTCCAAGGCTCTGTGTTCACTTATTACCTGCCTTCATTTTATAAGGAGCCATGCCCCTTTATCTATTAGTTGATTATGACTGGTGAGCAGCTCCTATAGGAATGGGAGGATAAATACTTGATTCTTTCCTTGGGTTTACTGGGAGCAGCAGCTTTTTCAAAGAAGCAAAAGTAAGGAATTTGAGTAAAACTTTATGCATAAAACATTCGCTCAGTTCAGTTCAGTTCAGTCGCTCAGTTGTGTCCGACTCTTTGTGACCCCATGAATCGAAGCATGCCAGGCCTCCCTGTCCATCACCATTTCCCGGAGTTCACTTAAACTCACGTCCATCGAGTCAGTGATGCCATCCAGCCATCTCATCCTCTGTCGTGCCCTTCTCCTCCTGCCCCCAATCCCTCCCAGCATCAGAGTCTTTTCCAATGAGTCAACTCTTTGCATGAGGTGGCCAAAGTACTGGAGTTTCAGCTTTAGCATTCACTAATGGAATATTAATACATTTTTATTTTATATTTAAAAGGAAAAAACGAAGCAAAACATGTCTATCAGGGTCTATCAGGATGGTTAAGGGAATTACAGGATAACCCTGAAAGGTCACCTCATCCCATTTCTCATTGACATGTTAAGGAGAAAGAGTAATTATATATTCAATGTGGCCATACCTTCATAGGATACATATTAATATAAAGAGTAAATGAGAGCTTATATCACCCAGCTACCCTGGGCATATCTGTAGTAGAATTATGGCTAGTTATTATTTTCTCCATTATACTTTTCCTGTTTTGTATCTTTTTTTTTTTCCCTATTACAAAGGAGTTTATGCTGAAATAGTAAGAACACAGATACAATGTAAAGGCTACAGATCAAGCTGAAGGTAGGTTAGAGATGTGTAGTAACCATCCAGAGAGAGGCCACGGTGAGGGGGGCGGTGGTGAGAACGGGTCAGAGTAGCGGGGAAGGCTCCACTGCGGGAGGAAGACCCCGGAAGACGCGAACTACTTGTACCGGGAAGAAAGAGCCCCAGAGGCAGCGGCATGAACCGGCGCTGGGCCGGGAAGTGGGAATGAAGTGCGAGGCGCGGCCCCGCCCGCCGGAGCAGCGCCCGGGCCTAGAGACGCTGCGAGCTGCGGGTGCAGGGGCCCCGGGACGCGGCAGGGCCGGCCGGAGCCTGGCTGCGTTTCTCCTCCACAAGCTGCACTTGCTGACGTGGACAGGCTGCCGTGGCCCTTGCAGGCTTTCCCACGCACCTCACGTCCGTGCAGCAGGCAGCAAGCAGCAAGCAGCAAGCCTCTGCGGGCACAGAGGCGGCGGCAGGCCCGCGGAGGGCGTCGCTGAGACCTGCCTCAGCGCTCGGGCTTTGGAAGTAAGGCCGTGTGTCAGGCTTCCAGTCTGAATCCCCATCTACTATTTCTAGGCGGCCTGAAGTTCTACAAATGGAAAGAATGTGGGAAGATCCTCCGATGTAACTCAAAGCTCCTTCGGCACCAGAGGAGCCACACGGGAGAAGCCTTTCAAGGGTAAGGAGCGCGGCAAAGCTTTCGAGTCCAGCTACGCCTGTATCAGCCTTCCCCGGTGGCTCAGACGTAAAGAACCTGCCTTCGATGCAGGAGACCCGGCTTCAGTCCCCAGGTTGGGAAGATCCCCTGGAGGAGGAAATGGCACCCCACTCCAGTACCCTTGCCTGGAGAATCCCCATGGACAGAGGAGCCTGGTGGGCTACGGTCCATGGGGTCGGAAAGAGTTGAACACGACTGAGCCACTTCACTTTCACTTTTACGACTATATCAGACACAAGAAGAATTCCCGGGGTTTCTCCCGGGCGTGGATGCGCCGCTGGACAATGAAAAAGTGACCTACCCCCTAAAGCTTTCCAGCACTCCTCCCGTTTAGTTTCTCCCTCGTGCATAGCCTCGGTGCTGCAGGTAGGTGGCGCTCCGACGGAAAGCCTGCCACACTCCTTACACGCACAGGGCTTCTCAGGGCGGATCCTCTGATGCTGGGTCAGGGTGGGGTTGGAACACAGACCTTCGCCAGGCTCCTTACATTGGTAGGGTCCTACCGCCAGCTCCTCCGTCTTGATGCGGGGCTTGCCACCTGGGCAGATGCCTCTCAAAACCTCTGCTTCCCAGGGATTGGGGTCCCCTGGAGCTTCCCCTCTCTCCGGCTGGGAGACCAGATCGGGTCTGGAGGATGGAGACACCAGGGAAGCCACATCTGTATAGTTCTCCAGCGTCAACTCCCTGCACAAGGCCCTCTGTGCAGAGTCCAGACTGGCCCACTGGTTCTGAGTGAAACACACAGCCACGTTCTCAGAGGCCACTGGCTCCTGAGGCCAGGTGGTTTGGAGCAGGGCTCTGTGCACTCTTCCAGGTTTGCAAAAGCAGGAAACTTAAACGCCTCTTCCTCTCTGAACTCCCAAAAGCAGGTCTCTCAAAGATCATGCAGATCCGAGTGCTGGGGCCCAGAGTGCATCTCAGTCTGTCTGTTTATCTTTATTTTTTAAGCAAGGCTATTAAAGTATAATTGCCATATAAAAAGCTATACATAGTTAATGGTTACAACTCAATGGACTTGAGGATAAGTGTACACTTGTGAAACCATCACCACCATCATGGCCATAAACATATCCATCACCCGTCACCGTTTCCTCTCACCCTTTTTATCACAGTTATTATTTGGGGGTAAGAACAATTAGGAGATGCCAAGGATGCGGGTTCGATCCCTGAGTTGCGACGATTCCTTAGAGAAGGAAATGGCAACCCAGTCCAGTATTCTTGCCTGGGAAATCCCATGGACAGAGGAGCCTGGTGGACTGCAGTCCATGGGAATGCAAGGAGTCAGACATGACTGGGCAACTTATTAATATAAGCTCTACCCTCATAGTAGATGTTAAATACATTATATAGTATTGTTAGCTATGGGCACTACGCCACATTAGCAGATCTCCAAAACTTACTTATGCTGCATAAAACTTTGTTCCCTTTGACCACCACCTATCCTTCTCCCCTGCACCCAAACCCCTGGTACACACCCTTCTGCTCTCTGCTTCTGTGATTTTGCCAGTTTAGATTCCACATACAAGCGAGATCATATTTTTGTGTGTCTTTTTAAAAAGGTCCACGGTGAGCATGTATTCATGGAGAATAAGTTTTGAAAGTGGTGCTGGGTAAAGCACCATCTCCACTTTGATTATCAGGTGAAGGGAGGTTGCAGAGGGGAGGGGGAAGGAAGCTCATGGGGGTCTGGAGCCTCTCACAGAGATGTGTAAGTGGCTTCAAAGTAAGACGAACCACCAGCTGCACAAGGGAAGCCATGTGCTGCCATAATCAGCAGCCTCACATGTCGCGCGCCTTTCCCAGGATGCCTATCAACCAATGCGGCAAAGACAAAGGCTCTCAGAGGAAACTTCACCATCTCACCCCTTCTCCCCTCCCTTAGCCAATACCCAAACTCGGCCTTAGTTGCAGCAAGCACCGCCCGGAGGTCTTTGCTCTCATCTCCGTGTGTTCTCTCCACCTCCATCGCCGTCTAGTTCGAGGCCCCATCACCTCCCTCCGGGATGACTTTCCCAGCCTCCTCTTTGATCTCTGGGGCCCCAGTGTCTCCACTTTCCAATCTGTTCTCCTTCAACTGCCAGCGCTACGATTAGTGGTCAATACATTTGTATGTATCTTGTGTCTCAAATGCTTGGGACTTGGGCCGTAGATTCAGTAAGGATAACGGTAATGATGGTGATTTTAATGGCTAACATCAGTAAAGATGATGGTAATGATGGTATGATGGTGATTTTAATGGCTAACATCGACCACTGAGCACACAAGCCGGACAAACGCCAAGCATCGAGTGTTTTTTGCAGAATAGTCCATTTGCTCCTCATTGTAACCCTATGACTGATGTGCCGTGATTATTCTCATGTTACAGACACAGAACAGGAGGATCAGGGAGGTTAATTAATCTGCCCAAGCTCACAGGCAGTGTAGGCAGAAGGGGTAGGATTTTCACCTAGACGGCTGATGAAATATTGTTAGGTGAAATGACATCATGTCTGGGATATACTCCAGAAAAGCCGTGGGGGAGGGGAGGCAGCAAAGGAGACAAGCTGACCAGGTGTTCCTCACGTGGAGCTGCCTCCATGGGCACCTGGCTGGTGGGGCGGAGGTGGGTCAGGATTTGCTACTTGTTTGAAATTTTCCAAGAAAGGTTCTAAAATATGAACTTGAGTTCTGTTCCCCAAACAACAACTCTATCAACAGATTTAGCACCCAAACGCT
Organism: Madoqua kirkii; assembly: GCA_006408675.1. Lineage (NCBI taxonomy): Eukaryota > Metazoa > Chordata > Mammalia > Artiodactyla > Bovidae > Madoqua > Madoqua kirkii. Next base: position 38,756 of record SJYC01028521.1, on the reverse strand, counting down.
CAACTGTGTGTGTTGGATGCTGATGTTATGAGTGAGGGGTTTGGGCTGGAGAAGGTGGAGGTCGTCGCCCATTTCCCCAGATAGAATAATGTTATTCTTTGCAGCAAATAACCCAGCTTTGTGAGGGTAACAGATTCCAGTATTGGATACCTACCCCGCGCCAGGCAGCACTCAGCGAGATGAACACACACAGGCAACCCCTTCCCCAGACAATGCCCCCCACCCACCGGCTGCCACGGTGGGGACTCCACCTACAGAGTCCATCAGGACAGCGTAGAGAGAGCTACTTTCTGGGCCTGAATGAGAGCCCAGGGGGTGGGAAATGATGTCACTTAGACAAAAATGGCATTTTCCCGGGGCTTGTAAGGGTGGGAGGCATTTTTCGTGGAAGAGAAAATCCATGCACAGAATCCTGAAAGGGGAAGATGGCTCATGCAGGGACCCGAGAGTCAGTGACGGGGACGCTGTGCCGAGCTGTGTTGGCAGGGCTGTCTTTGGTCGGGGCTGGGGGGCTTGGAGCTGACTGGAGGTGAGTCTTGAGAAGAGGGCCCAGGAGGGATGCCCACAGGTGAGGCAGGGGAGAGAAGAGAGGGGGAGACCAGCGGGACCTGGGAGTCAGGGTGGCTGTCAGATGGAACTGACAAGTTCCATGGTGGGATACTGCAATAGGCTGTCCACCCCACCGGACCTGTGCGATCATTTCAGGCTCTTTGGAAGTCATCTAATTCCCCAAAGGGAAGAAAGAGCCTCTAAAAAGACTTATGCTTAGAAAGGTTCTCCATCAAAGCAGAGAAGAGAGCTGAGGTCATCTGATTTATCTTTGTCCATTTTAATCAGCACTGGAAACAGATGACTCTGCCAAGGCCTGGAACCTTCCTTCTGTTGGAGTCTGCGTGATCCTAAAGTCGAATTTTTAATTATCTCTGCCGCTTTGCCGAGGTGTGGAGGAGCATCTGGGGCTAACCTGTTCTTTCCTGCATTGTCCTGGCTTGTCTGTCAGCTGAGTTTTTTCCCTCTAAGCACCAAGGAATATCTATTAGCCTGGGGTTGTGTTGCTATAGCAACGAGACAGAAAACAGGCTCAGTACACTGGGGGGAAAAAGTCAAGGGATGCGGGAGGTTTTGTCTTCCAGACACTTTCCTTTCCCGCTCAGGGGCCCACTGTCTCAGCTGACAGGGCCACGCCTCGGGCTGGGGTGACCAGGCCACCTGAATTCACAGGTGGTCACAGGGACTGAAACCCAGGGGACAGCTTTAGGGCAGCAGTCAGACCCTCGGGAGTCTGGATGAGGGTGGATCTGGGAGGGTGCCCACAGCTAGGAGCTGGGTAGAGGTTGGGCAGGTGGGTGGCAGTTCACCCACATTTATGCAAAACTGAAGTCATATCCACACCAAGCAGCGTAGGGAATGCTTGCAGAGTCTTTACACAGTCTTTAAAGCACCTTGTAAAATATTTAAAATTCTCTGACCAAACAATTCCACTTTTGAGAATATAGCTTAAGGAAGTAGCCCTATATTTGGAATAACAAGAGAAAAAAAAAAAATTCTGGGCCTGAATGAGAGCCCAGGGGGTGGGAAATGATGTCACTTAGACAAAAATGGCATTTTCCCGGGGCTTGTAAGGGTGGGAGGCATTTTTCGTGGAAGAGAAAATCCATGCACAGAATCCTGAAAGGGGAAGATGGCTCATGCAGGGACCCGAGAGTCAGTGACGGGGACGCTGTGCCGAGCTGTGTTGGCAGGGCTGTCTTTGGTCGGGGCTGGGGGGCTTGGAGCTGACTGGAGGTGAGTCTTGAGAAGAGGGCCCAGGAGGGATGCCCACAGGTGAGGCAGGGGAGGAGAAGAGAGGGGGAGACCAGCGGGACCTGGGAGTCAGGGTGGCTGTCAGATGGAACTGACAAGTTCCATGGTGGGATACTGCAATAGGCTGTCCACCCCACCGGACCTGTGCGATCATTTCAGGCTCTTTGGAAGTCATCTAATTCCCCAAAGGGAAGAAAGAGCCTCTAAAAAGACTTATGCTTAGAAAGGTTCTCCATCAAAGCAGAGAAGAGAGCTGAGGTCATCTGATTTATCTTTGTCCATTTTAATCAGCACTGGAAACAGATGACTCTGCCAAGGCCTGGAACCTTCCTTCTGTTGGAGTCTGCGTGATCCTAAAGTCGAATTTTTAATTATCTCTGCCGCTTTGCCGAGGTGTGGAGGAGCATCTGGGGCTAACCTGTTCTTTCCTGCATTGTCCTGGCTTGTCTGTCAGCTGAGTTTTTTCCCTCTAAGCACCAAGGAATATCTATTAGCCTGGGGTTGTGTTGCTATAGCAACGAGACAGAAAACAGGCTCAGTACACTGGGGGGAAAAAGTCAAGGGATGCGGGAGGTTTTGTCTTCCAGACACTTTCCTTTCCCGCTCAGGGGCCCACTGTCTCAGCTGACAGGGCCACGCCTCGGGCTGGGGTGACCGGGCCACGCTGAATTCACAGGTGGTCACAGGGACTGAAACCCAGGGGACAGCTTTAGGGCAGCAGTCAGACCCTCGGGAGTCTGGATGAGGGTGGATCTGGGAGGGTGCCCACAGCTAGGAGCTGGGTAGAGGTTGGGCAGGTGGGTGGCAGTTCACCCACATTTATGCAAAACTGAAGTCATATCCACACCAAGCAGCGTAGGGAATGCTTGCAGAGTCTTTACACAGTCTTTAAAGCACCTTGTAAAATATTTAAAATTCTCTGACCAAACAATTCCACTTTTGAGAATATAGCTTAAGGAAGTAGCCCTATATTTGGAATAACAAGAGAAAAAAAAAAAACTTTATGGGGTTGCAAAGAGCCAGACATGATTTAGCAACTGAACAACAATAAAGGTTAAAAATGCCGAAAGGGTCTATTAGAGGGGGAAAAAAGCAGTCTGTAAAAACTTTTACAGTGTGATTATCATTTCCCAAAAATGTCAACCCCCTTGAACAAAAGAAAATCAAAACAAAGCCCCAAATGCACAAAAGAAAAATATTAGAAGGAAAAAAAAAGGTTATTTTGGATGATGGGAATTAAGACAGTTTTGTCAGCTTCTATTTGCTCTTCTTTGAAGGGGTATATTTTTAAATGTCTCCATTGAGTATGACATTTTTCCTACTGGGGGAAAACAGTTCTTAGTGGGTTTAGCGCTTTTCTTTTTTTACCTTATTTTTGCTGAAGCATAGCTGATTTGCCATGTTGTGTTGGTTTCTAGTGTTCAGCAATGTGATTCAGTTAGAGAGAGAGCACTCATTACAGGGTATCAGAGTTCCCTGTGCTCTCCGCGGGTCCTTACTGTTTCTCTCTTTTCCATATTACAGCGAATATCTGTGAATCCCAAACTCCTGAGTTATTCCTCCCTTCCTCTCCCCTCACAGCCACAGTCTGTCCTCCAGGTCTGTCAGCCTGTTTCTGCTTCACAGGTAAGTTCATTTACGTCAGATCCCACGCTTAAGCGGCATGTGGGCTTTGCCTGTCTCTTTCTGGCTTACGTCACTCAGTATGAGTCTCTGGGTGCGCCCCTGTGGCTGCAGGCGGCATCGTGCCGCTCTCTGTACGGCCCAGCAGCAGTCTATTATGCACATGTGCTGTGCCTTCCATCCACTCCGCTGTCAGTGAACGCTTGGGTTGTCCCCGTGACTTGGTTGCGGTAAATAATAGTGCTGCTGTGAACTCTGGGGTGCATGCATTTCTTCCAATTCCAGTTTTGTCTGGATATATTCCTGGGAAAGGGGGTTGCTGGAGCTTTTAGTATTTCTTTTTTAAGACTTCCCTGGTGTCTCAGATGGTAAAGCGTCTGCCTACAATGCAGGAGACACAGGTTCGATCCCTGGGTTGGGAAGATCCTCTAGAGAAGGCAATGGCACCCCACTCCAGCACTCTTGCCTGGAAAATCCCCTGGATGGAGGAGCCTGGTAGGCTGTGGTCCATGGGTCACAAAGAGTCGGACACGACTGAGCAACTTCACTTCACTTCTTAGTGTTTTTAAGGAACATCCACACTGTTCCCCACAGCAGCTGTAGCAATTTGCATCCCAACCAACAGAGCAGGAGGGTTCCCTTTTCTCCACACCCTCAGCAGGATTTGTTACTCTTGTAGGCTTTTTAGGAATGGCCATTCTGACTGATGTGTGCTCACTGTAGTTTTGATTTGCACTTCTCTAATAACTAGTGATGTAGAGCATCTTTTCATGTGCCCGTTGGCCATCTGTAGGTGGAAGAAAATAACTTTTTAAAAAAGTTCTACAGTCTGGAATTGGTCGTGCTTCCAAGTGAACGAGTCAATAGTCTCACCGAGTACAGATCCCAGAAGCCACTTATTACACTATTTTTTAGACGCTTCTCTTGTCAGTGCAATCCTAGGCATTGCTGCAAAACCGAATGATATAGTGTTTTGGCCCCCATGGGCTTGACAGAGTAGGTCTATTCCCTTCCTGATGTTCTGTAATTGAGCACTCCGAACAGACCCTGACTCAACCCAGATCACCTGTACAAACCAGGGCAGACAGGCCTGTGTACAATGTGGAATCTATATAATCAGGCTCGTCGGTTTTCATTGCTTGGGATTCCTCACAGGTTTTAAGGAAATCATCGCACGGAGGAAGAGAGCTTGGGAGAGGGTTCAGCTCATGACTGCGTGTGTGCAGGTGGGACTGAGCAACCCGCCCTGTGGAGGACCCATCAGCCTGGGTTGCTTTCCCCTCCTGCTGCTCATCAGGGCACAGCCTCGTCACAAAGAGGAGGTACGCATGCGTGCCTCTCAGCCACCCATGGCTGTTTAAAACACTGAAACAGATCTAAAATAATGTGGATGAAAATAGCTACTTCAACTCTGATTACTGCAGGCAATATAACAGTAATAGATAGTCATGATTATAATGGTTATGTCTATTGAGTGCTTACAACATGCCAGCAGGAACACGCTAACTGGCTTGCAGGCACCATCTTCCTTGACCCCACATCGACTCTGCACATGGCGGGTCATTATTTCTACTTTGCAGAGGACAAAACTGAGAACCCTAGAACTTAATATGCTCAGGGTGACACAGCTGAAAAAAAAAACAAGAGCTAGGATGTAAAGATGGGAACTAGAGGACTTGCAACCTGTTCCGTCGGGACCATTTAGTCATTTAGCTTCTGACAAGTCTGGCATGATGCAGCCCTGCCGCTTTAAAGGGTGAGAAAACCGGAGCTAAGAGAGGGTGAGGAGCTTTCCCAGCGTCGCACAGCTAGAAGGTGGCGCAGCTGGGATTCGAGCCCAGCCAGTGTCTCCACAGTCTGCTTCCCTCCCCAGTGTGACCGCACTGTGGCCCCGGCACCTCGCGCGACAAGTAATGTCAGGCCACTATTTCATTCTAACACTTAACATCAGACGTAGTACAGAGCAGGTGCTTAAAAAGATTTGTGGAAAGGATGAATAATGGACAGGTAAGGGTCGACAAGGAACCTCTATCCATCTCAAACCACACAATCAACTGGCAGTCATGCATCTTGGAATCACTGTTAAAGGAGTGGGTACATCAAAGCGTCCTTCCACACCTATGACGGCAGAGGTCTAAAGAAATATGTCACCCCTGAGTGATCGGGTTTGCTCTTCCAGATACTGGGTGCTCTGCTCCATGGGGCTGCCTTGCTGGGAGGTGCCTCTGAATGTCAGATAGGAAGCAGTCCACAGGTGGGAGAAAGTGAGGAGGGAGATACAGCGGAGAGATGAAGGAAGCCCCCTTGCGATTCCCAGTATATGGTTCCCAACCCTCCCAAGGGAGCCTGAGATTTATTTCCAATGCCCAGAGGCTGTGCCAGGCTTTCCTTCTCAGGATGGAAGCTGAAGGGACTGCTCTAGGATTACAGTACACTAAATCCAGCCTCCTGAGGGGCCCAGCTCCCTAATTCCTTACAGGGGGGTTTCCAGCCTCGACATTAGTGATGTTCCGGGCTGGATGACTCCCTGTTGAATGTGGGGCTCTCCTGCCTATTGCAGATGTTTAGCACCGTTCTTGCCCTCTGCTCACTAGACACCAGCAGCATCCTCCCAGGCATGAAGACCCAGAGTGCCTCCAGACCCTGCCAGCAGTCCCTGGAGGACAGAATCTCTCCCAGATGGGAACCGCTGCCTTGCAAGTAGGCATTAGAAACTTAAGCTGGAGGGGAGCCTTTCAGTCATCCTGGGCTCCCCCTCCCCCGCCACTTTAACTTGATCCTTCTAAGCCAGGAGGTCACTAAGTGGAGAAGGGGAGGGAGAGGGCTGTGGATGCAAGGCTTCTCTTCCCCCAAGGAATTATCTCTCCTTCAAAGATTTCAAACTCCCAGATGGCTCAGTGGTAAAGAATCCATCTGCCAATGTAGGTGATGCAGGAGACAAGAGTTCAATTCCTGGGTTGGGAAGATCTGCTGGAGAAGGAAATGGCAACCAACTCCAATATTCTTGCCTGGAGAATCCCATGGACAGAGGAGCCTGGCAGCCTACAGCCCATGGGGTCACAAAGAGTTGAACACGATTGAAGTGACTAAGCACACACAGATTTCACAGGTCACCGCTGTCATTGCCACTCTGACCTCTAGAGGGCGCCGATGTCCTTCACTGTCTGCCGCAAACCGGGCGCTGTTCAGTTCAGTTCAGTTCAGTCGCTCAGTCGTGACCGACTCTGCGACACCATGGACTGCAGCCCTCCAGGCTTCCCTGTCTTCCACTATCTTCTGGAGCTTACTCAAACTCATGTCAGTGGAGTCGGTGATGCCATGCAATCACCTCATCCTCTGTCACCCTCTTCTCCTCCTGCCTTCAATCTTTCCCAGCATCAGGGTCTCTTCCAGTGAGTCAGCTCTTCGCATCAGGTGGCCAAAGTATTGGAGTTTCAGCTTCAACATCAGTCCTTCCAATGAATATTCAGGGTTGATTTCCTTTAGGATGGACTGGTTGGATCTCCCTGCAGTCCTAGGGACTCTCAAGAGTCTTCTCCAATACCACAGTTCAAAAGCATCTATTCTTTGGTGCTCAGCTTTCTTTATGGTTCAACTCTCACATCCACACATGACCAATGGAAAAACCATAGCTTTGACTAGACGGACCTTTGTCGGCAAAGTAATGTCTCTGCTTTTTAATATGCTGTCTAGGTTGGTCAGTGCTTCCAGGGTGGCTCAGTGGTAAAGAACCCGCCTGTAATGCAGGAGACGCAGGAGATTCGCATTCGATCCCTGAGTCGGGAAGATCCCCTGGAGGAGGGCATGGCAAGCCACTGCAGTACTCTTGCCTGGAGAATCCCATGGACTGAAGAGCCTGGAGGGGCTACAGTCCATGGGGCTACAAAGAGTTGGACATGTCTGAAGCGACTGCACACACAGGCGTGCACACGCTTGGCTTGTCACAGCTTTCCTTCCAAGGAGCAAGTGCCTTTTAATTTCGTGGCTGCAATCCGAGTGCTGACTGAGACCTGGGTTTAAATCCCAGCTCCATCACTCACCAGCTTTATAACTTTGGGTGTGTTCTGTAATCTCTATGCCCCAAAGCTGCTTATCTGCAGAACAGTGATAATAGTTATCAGCAACTATAGCCCTGGGGGCCAGCATGAGCTGGCATGAGAAAGCATCTTGCCTGGAAAGCATCTTTGTGACTTTATTTAGATAAAGGGGGGCAGGCGCTCCCACAGACAGAGAGTAACTGCTGAGGCACCCAAGCTGCCTCTGGCCCGTTCTGCCTCCAGAGGGCCCAGCAAGCAGACCCCACGAAAGGCCGGGTCTCATCTTCAAGGTGCTCAACAGTCAGCGACTTTTGCTTCATCCCGGTCCCTCCTCCTAAGTACAGGGAGCATATTTAATAACACATTGAAAAGAAAACTCTATGCTACTTCCATAAATGCGGGGGTGGGGGGAAGATCGGTATTGTTTGCCATTAAAAACCAAACAGGTGGCACCGATTCTTTCCTGTTGAGCCACCAGTGAATCCCGAAAGAAGTTTAAACAAGCTCAGAACAGCATGGAAAGCGTTAAGGAAGCCACCTGCCAATGCAGGAGACATGAGAGATGCAGGTCGATCCCCGGGATGGGAAGAGCCCCTGGAGAAGAAAATGGCCACCCGCTCCAGCATTCCACGCCTGGAGAATTCCATGGACAGAGGAGACTGGTTGGTGGTCTACAGTCCACGGGGTCACCAAAAACTCGGTCACAACTGAGTGGCTGAGCACACACGTACACACTCAGGAAAGCCAGACATAACGAGAAAGACAAAAGGAGACATGTTTGTCTAGCTTGATGCCCTTGCCTCCCTGAAGATGAGAACCCAGGGTCTGTTCTCTCTTGGTTCAAAAAGGAAAGGACACGTGTCCTAGAGTTGTGGAAACACACAGGCTCCCTGCTGACTGTTCTCCTGATGTAATCAGAGGATTGAGAGAGGAAATGCAAAGGTCATATTCTTCTCATTACAAGATTCACTGTGAGGCTAGTCTACGTCAAAGCCCTACTCCACTGGTGAAAGGAGAGCTTTCTTGGGGAAACATGGTGTTAGATGATGCTAGAAGATTTGAAGACAGAAAAAAAAAAGATCATTTTAAAAAAATGAAGCATCATTGAGCCCAATGCAAAATTCATATTATTAACTTTAAAGCTAACGTCAGTGGCACGTTGAAGCCAGCTTGTACTGGCTCGTGGGACTCACCAGTTAAATTTTCAGGGCTTTAATCAGTTGACAGCGCATCCATTGCTTGGAATTGGCCAGGGGGGAGCTTTTACATGACGGAAATTGACAAATGCTACAAATCAGAGCTTCCCACAACCCCAAGATCTGATTATGAAAACATTCACAAGTGTGTTACTCGCTAATGCTTTCCATGCTATTTTGAACTTGTTTAAACCTCTTTAAGGCTTCCCTGTGGCTCAGACAATAAAGGATCTGCCTGCAATGCAGAAGATCATCTACAATGCAGGAGACATGGGCTCAATCCCTCCTCCCCTGAGGAGGGCATGGCAAGCCACTAACCCACTGCAGTGTTCTTGCCTGGAGAATCCTGTGGACAGAGAAGCCTGGCAGGCCACAGTCCATAGGGTCTCAAAGAGGCGGGCACAACTGAGTGACTAACACAGGGACACACACACACACCTCTGTAGGCTGTGGCCTTCGACAGCCAGGAACACCCATTCCTTCTCTTACCTCAGAGTTTGTGTACAACAACTTGAGATACACAGAGTAACAAACATCCGTAAAGTCTGATGAGCTCATTTCCATTATAGCATCTTAAAGAAGAGTGATAGACACCACTGCTGAGAAATTGCTGTAATTGATTATCGTATGTAAAGTACACTGGCGATCCTTCTTTCCAACCCACACTCTTTAATGAGCTATTTTAGTGCTGGTTCTGCTAAATGCTTGGAATTTATAATGCCCCGGAAACTCGTCAATTTCTAAGGGTGCAATCAATGACTGACTACTAGGGGAAAACTCCAACAACAAAGACATCAACTGAGTGCAGAAAGCTTTCACCCTTGGCAATCCCTCTTGTCACCACTAGGTTTCATTCCAAGCCTTTCTGCGTGTGTTTCGGCCCAGAACCTCACCTCCTTTGGTCTTCACTTGTGTATATGCGTGCGTGTGTGTGCGTGTGTGAGTGCTCAGCCATGTCTGACTCTTTGCGATCCTGTGGACTGAAGCCCACCAGCTTCCTCTTACATGGGATTTCCTAGGCAAGGATACTGGACTGGGTTGCCATTTCCTACTCCAGAGGATCTTCCTGACCTGCGGATCTCTTGAGTCCTTGAGATCTAGAGATCTCTTGAGTCCGCATTGGCAGGCGGGTTCTTCACCACTGTGCCATCTGGGAAGCCCTGATCTTTATTTACCCAGAAAGCAAAAGGGAGACACACCCTGGTCACTTGATGTTGGGGGAAATGGGTGGGCTCTGGCATTTAGCTTCTGTGTGACTGTATCCCCTTTGTAGTATTACTGCGATGGTGAATGTGCAGCAACGCTTTTGATATGGCTTTTGATATGGATCTCACGGGTAGGGAGTAGGCGCCCTGCTGATTTCTGGCGGAACTGCTCCCAACGCAGCTGATTTGAATCGACTGGGACCATCATGGGGGCAGAGCTGGACGCCCTTAGGGGCTGGTGCACACAGGCGTCAGCACTCGCCACCTCTGAGAGCAGCTCCGAGAAATCTCCGGTCCTTCCAACGTTTCTGAGACCTGGTAGGTAGGTGCCCTTTCCTGCAGAGAGCTGTAGATGATGTTGAACTTGGAAATAAGCCAGCCAGTTGCTTCACCAGCAAAATGTGTTTATTTGGGAACAGCGGGGAATTGCAATGTGATGGGACAGGTGAGCTACGGTGCAATTTGCAGGCAAGCTGGGAGAGACAAAGAGAAGGTCGGCTTTTCTCTGGCTTTAGGAGGAAACTGGGGAGAGTTTTGAAGGAAACGTTGCCTGGAGAAGAAGGGTTGGAGGCTGTGGCAGTTTCTCACTGGCTCCAAGTGGTTATTAGAGCGTCGCTGCTGGGGGCAGGGAGGGAACTTGCTTTTTCTTACAAGCAGGGGATAAAATTCCACAGGTAAGAAATGTCCTTCCTTGTCAAAACAATTCCAATTTTCCCTTTCCCTGCTGGTGAGGCTGGCTGAGTGGCACTCGCGTGGGAAAGCCCCCTTCAGGGCTTTCTTACTCCATTTAAAATGAGTTTCCCTTCATTTTCACAAAGGGTGGTTCGCCATTTATAAGCTTGGAAAGGTGATGGCAAATGCCAGCCAGCAACGGAGAGATCACTCCACTGTCCAGGTTTATTGTTCATTATTTTTCTCTCCACTCACTCACTCACCTCCCAGCTCCCTCACATGCAGGAGAATGTGAGCACTGAAGATTTTGGGGGGGAGGTCCATTTTGTTTACATGTAGCCAAAGTGCCTAAAATAGCCTGACAAATAAATGGAATTTCAATAAATATCTGTCAAATTAATATCCAGTAGGCAAAGACACAAGACAGAGCTTAGAGCAGCCTCCAAACCTGCAGTGGGCTTTAGGGTCACTGGGAAGCATAATAAAAAGAAGACCCCAGACCTATCTCTAGTCTCCTCTAACTCACTGGGTTGGAGGCGGGGCTCAGAAATTGGCCCAAGGAGTGCACACCTTGAAAAACCCTGCCTGTCCAAGGGAGCAACTGTGGCCGCTGCTTATAGGAGAAAGGCTTCTGCCCGTCATTTCAGAGTCACCCTTCCCAGGCGGTGGCTCCAAGCCGGGTGGATGCACCAGGAGGTGCCTGGGCAGAGGGGAAGGAGCCAAGCTGTGTGGTCTCTCTGGGTGGGCTCAGACCCACTTCAGTATCGGCGCTTTTCCCGTGCGTGGCTTCAGCATCCAGTAGGCTTGGTGATGAAATCAGCACCCATCCCCCTGCTAGAGCAGTGCTGATGTCTGGAACTGCACGTTTTCCCAGTCCCTAAACGTTCAGTGACTTAGCCTCTTCATAAGACTGTCCTTCTATCTCACATCTCCGGGCACATTTTCTCCAGTGATTGTCGACTCTGCACCTTGGGCTTAATAGCCTCTTGTGAATTTTCACCTGGGGGGCATCGGCTTGTCTCTCAATTTGTGTGACTCCAGAGACCCAGCTCTCCTGGTCCGAGAGGCTTTCTCCTGGTGTTAGAACTTGGCCCCTTCCCTTTGCTGTTGGCTTTTACCCAAAGGTGGCAAGGTGGCAGGGTGAGGGGGTGGGTAAGCAGGTGTGATGTGGCATAAAGAGCTGCTTGTGTGGTGATTTGGGAAGATTCAGGCTCCTCTTACTGGACTTTGTAATCCTGGGCATATCAGGAAGCCACTCTGAGCCTCTGTTTCTTCAGCTTGAACATGGGCAGTATATTGATTCAGAGGTATAGAGGGAATTTGGCTACAGAAGTACACGTGTTCTTTACCCTTAAGTCTCAGGATATTACAATGACCAGGAGGATCCAGAGTTTGGAAGCGTGAGGTCTTTCCCCCATCAGTCTAGGGAATTTGTAAGATAAGTCACTGGTGCTCTGATCTCTTCACAACCTTATCTTGCCGCCCACCTTCTTCCTACCTGCTTCTCTCACCCCCCAGACATATGTCATTGGCATTTGGAGGAGGAAGTCGTGAGGTGTCAATAAGGGAGGGAGGCAGGATGCTCTGGAGAATGAAATGATTATTCATTAAGTAACTAATACGCTTTAGACAGTGCAGAGCACTCTAGATACACCATCATACCACAAGTCTAACAACCTTGCAAACAGATGTTATCACTTCACTCTGATGGATGGAAACACTGAAGCTCAGGAGTGGACATCCTTTCCAGGGTCCCACAGGTAGTTTATGCCAGAGATGGCTTCAAATTCTGGTCAGCTTAACTTTACGACCAAGTATTGATTTTACTGAGCAAGTCCGTCTCTAGCAATAACACAACCCAGGAAATCTAAACCTCCTTCTCATGCTTTCCATTTTTTTTAAAGCCTTCTAAATAATTTTATTGATTTCTTTCTCTCGGCTGTGCTGGGTCTCCGTTGCTCCTGCTTGTGCTCTTCTCTCGTGGTGACGAGCGGGGGGCTCCCCTCTGATCACGGTGCAGGGGCTTCTCGAGGGCACTCGGGCTTCCGGAGCTGTGGCTCCCAAGCTGTAGAGTGCAGGCTCAGCAGCTGTGGCACCTGGGTTTCATTGCTCCGGGGCATGTGGGATCCTCCCAGACCAGGCATCGAACCCATGTCTTCTGCATTGGAGGGGAAACTCTGTACCACCGAGCTACCAGGGAAGCCCTTTTCTTTTTCATGTCATTTTATTTACTAATTTTAATTTAATTTAATTTATTTTTAAATTGAAGTGTAGTTGGTTTACCATATTGAGTTAGTTTCAGGTGGGCAGCACAGTGGTGCACGCACACACACACATATTGTGTTTTTCAGATTCTTTTCCCTTACAGGTTATTACTGAGCATAGTTGAGTCTAGTTCTCTTGTGCTATACAGTAGGTCCTTGCTGTTTAGTTTACACACTGTAGAGTATATATGGTAATCTCAAACTTCTAATTTACCCCTCCCCCAGCCCTCTTTGGTAATCATAAGCATGTTTTCTATGTCTGAGGGTTATTTCTGTTTTGTAAATAAGTTCATTTGTATTATTTCCCTTTCTGAACTTCATTCTCCCCCTACCCCTTCTCATTCTCTGAGATTTTGGGTAAAGTGAAGGTTTTCTCTTAAACATTACTGAATGGTCAGTGAAGAAGGACGGGGAACAAGGTTTCTTCTGATTGGGAAGGGTTAAAAAAGTCTTGATGCCCTGAAGAAGTGGCTTTCCCCTGATTTCCCAAAGAGTTGTAATTCTGTAGAATATCAGTTCTGTTACCTGTACTGCCAATTTATTTCATTATCTGTAATAAGCAGTAATGACATTTCTTAATTGCATTCCATAAAAATCTCAATTATCACTTCAGAATTACATCAGATTAGATGAAGCGACATCTCCCACGACCAGAAAGAAATTTCACTCCTCAAATGAAACTTTGATTATTTTTTTCAGAGATGCCCTACACTCGAGAATCAGCTGGCTGGTTTCAATTGAAAGGAAGAACCAAGTGAAATAAACTACTTTTGGTGAGGCAAAAGTAAGAGAGAAAACAAAAACTGCCTGAAGAAATGTTCTTTGGGACCATAAGGAAACAGAGCATCTTGATGCATTTTTCTCTCACTCAGAAACGAGGACTAGATCAGAGTCCCTTTTGCTGGTAGTGTGAGAGGTGGGTCCATTAAGCTTCCATGAAATTGTTCCCCAGCCTGTGTTTCTCCACGAGACCTGGCCCTGCTTCCCTACACTTCAATCGCCTTATGTGGGACTTGCCATAATTGGCACCTCTTGCTTGACTTTGAAGCTCCAAGATAGCACCCAGCTGAGTACTTTTCATCTTACAGCTGAACCATAAACCACTCTGTCTCCCTCTGTCCTCTCTGAGGTCATTCTTAGTTTTTCACGGTGGTTATTGTTCCGTGTTTTTCAAAAGACTGTTCCCCATGCCATCTTAGTTCCTTTTGCTGCTGTAACCAGTTACCACAAACTTAGTGGCCGAAGTCAATACAGACTTACTGTCTTACGGTCCTGGAGATCGGAAGTCCTGACAGCTTTCACTGGGGTCAAATCACAGTGTCCGCAGGGCTGTGTTCCTTCTGGGTGATCCAGGATGATCTGTTTCTTTGGATTCCACCTGCATCCCTTGGCTTGTGGCCCCTTCCTCTATCTTCAAAGCCAGCAGCATCTTCAAACCTCTCTGACCTTCATGCTTCATCTTCCAGGTACCCTTGTGATTGCAACAGACCACGCTGGACAATCCAGGAAAATCTCCCCGTCTGAAGACTTACACCTGAGTCACCTCTGTAAACGCCCTCTTGTCACATAACACACTCACAAGTTCCAGGGGCTGGGATGTGGGCATATTTGGGGGGCATTATTCTATCTACGGGGCTTCCCTGGTGGCTTAGTGGTAAAGACTCCGCCTGGGATACAGGAGACGCAGATGATGTGGGTTTGGTCCCTGAGCTACAGTTTCCCCACTGAAAGAGGAGCCGAGATATACTGCAGGTTTGTTATAAGTTCAGGTGAGACAGAATCATGAAACCACAGGCTGTGATACCTGAAGTAAGCCATCAAGTAAATTTCCATTTCTTCCTCTGCCTACTGAAATTGGCAAGAATTTAGGGGCTTGAGGTAGGGACGCTTGTGCTACCCACATCTGGTTCCCCTCTCCTTCCTGAACGCCCAGGAAAACTACATTTCCCAGCCTCCTTGCAGTGAGGGAGACCACATGACCAGGTTTAGCCAATGAGATTTGCATGGGAGGAATGCCCCAAGTCCTCAGAATCTCACTGCCTCATCAACCACGTGGAGACTTAGCATGCTCCCGTGTGCCAGTTCAGCATTCCTGGTTAAGAAAGGCCCCCTTTGTCTTTCCCCTTTGGATTTCTGTGAATTCATGGAGGCAAATAAGAATGCTTGTTTGTGGGCAGAGCAAAGAGACAAGCCTGGGGGTTCACAAGCCGTGAGCCACGACATCTCAGCCATTGCTTCACTGGTAGGAGGCTATGTCCTTCTCCCTGACACTCTCTGTTTCTACTGTGGGTCCCAAATGATGAAGCACCATATGTTCTTCCCTCGAGTTGGAATCATTGCATCCCTAGGATTTGACAGTCTGGTGGCAGAGACAGAGCTATCTGTAAAGAAATTAGTTTTCCAAGCTGTGTTCCAGGGAACACCTGTGCCTCAGGAAATTGCATTAAGTGAGCTACAAAGAAAAAGCCTTCCACAGTCAAATAAGGACAGTGCAGTACATTCTCTGATCAAGGAGTCCTGCAGGAAAGACATCTGTTGAACTTTGTTTCACCTAGCATTTCTTAAACTTTGTTTCAAACTCACAGGATACCTTCCCTGATTTCTCCTCCCTACTTTGCAACAAAAGAATAAGAATCCAAAATTGCCTTGCACTCTATGTCCAGGTATGGATGAATAATGAGGACCCAAGGCAAAATAATATATTGGTAACTCCATTAGTGGTGAAACAGGCAGCCTTAAAACACGAAAGTCATGATACATTCCTCACCCTATCCCCTCGCCACCACATTCAATTAGAAATATTCTTATCAAAAGTAGCAAGTTAAAATCAACATAGCTGCTTAAGTGTAGAAGTTCTGTTTTCTCCCTATATTTTAAATTTAAACGTATGACTACTGAGCCTGCCAGGTGCCAGCTTTCACATAGTTATGTGATTTCCATGCCCCTCAGGGCTTTGTAAGGTGTAACTACATAGCTAGACTTTGCAATTTCCATCTAGGATTACAATCTACAAATAGTGGAATGTAGGGTTTTTTTGCATGTGTAATTTTTATCCCTCTGTGAAGTCACTAACTGCAATTTTGCACAAAATTTATGGCACTGCATAGCAGTTCAATTGCTCAGATGTGTCTGACTCTTTGCATCCCTATGGACACCAGACCAGGCCTCCCTATCCATCACCAACTCCCAGAGCTTATTCAAACTCCTGTCCATCAATTCAGTGATGCCATCCAACCATCTCATCCTCAGTTGTCCCCTTCTCCTCCTTCCTTCCATCTTTCCCAGCATCAGGGGCTTTTCTAATGAGTTGGCTCTTCCCATCAGGTGGCCAAAGTATTGGAACTTTTGCTTCATTATCAGTCCTTCCAAAGAATATTCAGGACTGATTTCCTTTAGGATTGACTGGTTGGATCTCCTTGCAGTTCAAGGGACTCTCAAGAGTCTTCTCCAACACCACAGTTCAAAAGCATCAATTCTTTGGTGCTCAGCTTTCTTTATGGTCCAACTCTCACGTCCATATGTGACCACAGGAAAACCATAGCTTTGACTTTGGAGTCTCAGGCGGAGGCGTGGGTCGGTGGTGGTCTGCTGCAGGGCTGGAGGCACTGAGTGCGCAGTGTGTGCACAGGACCTTCTGAAGGCGGTCACCGTGATCTTCATTACCTCCACCATAGTTTGGTCTCAGGTCAAACCACAGGGAGGGAACACAGTCCCACCCATCAACAGAAAACTGGGTTAAAGATTTACTGAGCATGGCCCCACCCAAGACACAATTTTCCATTCAGTCAGTCTCTCCCATCAGGAAGCTTCCATAAGCCCCTTATCCTTCTCCATCAGAGGGTAGACAGAATAAAAATCACAACCACAGAAAACTAATCAAACTGATCACATGGACCACAGCCTTGTCTAACTCGATGAAACCATGGGCCACCCCAGAGTGGTGGAGAGTTCTGACAAAACATGGTCCACTGGAGAAGGGAATGGCAAACCGCTTCGGTATTCTTGCCTTGAGAACCCCATGAACAGTATGAAAATGGCATTTCATAGGTCTCATATAACTAACTGGTGAATTTTGCACAATAGCAAATATAGTATTTGGCCCCAGAACCCTTTTCTTTCCCTCTGCTGAGTTACTTTCGAACTTTTCCCAGGCCATACTCTTGCATGGAACGCACCTCAGAAAATCTGATGTAAAAGTTAATTCTATGTAAACTGTTGTCGGTTGTTTCACAGACAGAAACTGTGTAACTTTGGCAGAATTACTTCCTATCTCTGGGCCTCAGTTAGCTTCTCTATAAAAGAGGGAGCTACTGAAATGGTTAAAGCCCAGAATCTTCCAGCATCCTCTCGTCGGTGTACAACAGTGTCATTTTGTATGCAGCTAAGCTGCTGAATGGAGGCTTCCCTGGTGGCTCAGTGGTAAAGAACCCACCTGCCAATGCAGGAGATGTGGGTTCGGTCCCTGGCTCGAGAAGATCCCCTGGAGAAGGAAATGGCAACCCACTCCAGTATTCTTGCCTCGGAACTTCCATGGACAGAGGAGCCTGGTGGGTAGAGTCCATGGGGTCGAAAAGAGTTGGACACAACTTAGTGGCTGAACAACAACTGGACATGATTTATCAAGGTGTCATCCATATGACCCCCCCCAACCCCGAATCTGTCTCACGGGCCATGGCAGAGAGTCATTCAAAGGACAAGGTCAGACGCAAGTCCTGCTGGTCCTCCTCGCTGTGATGAGAGACGGGCCAGTGGACGAGACAAGAGGAGGTGGCCCTTGTGCAGGGAAGCGCTGACCCCAACCTCCCTAAGAACACCAGTAGTGGTAATCGTGGGGGATATCTAGTGGCTGCCACTGAACAGGAAACAGAAAGAATACAGGCTAGGGGTCTAATTCGGTGGTTCATCCCAAGAATGATGAGTATGTGCATGGGGCTGGCTGAGTGATTCACCCCAGGAAGTATGAGGAATACAGGCTGGGGGTACTGGTGATCCATGCCAAGCATGATCAGAAATTGGGCTTGTGGGTGGAGGTGTCGGTGGCCCCTGCCAAGAAGGATAACGGGTGTGGGTTGGAGGAGGGGCTGGGTTGGTGGTGCATTCCGGAAAGGGTAAAGAGCATCGGCTCTAGGTGTGGCTTGGAGGTTCATTTGGAAATATGGGGCTTTTTTCTGGAAGGACATGCAGGAGGCAGAGTGCATTGTGCTGGGTGGGACAGTGGCTTGGGGGGCCAGGTTTTGGATTCATTCTGATGGCTTCAAGTCCCAATCCTATCACTTACCAGCTGAGACTTCTCGGATAATTTGCATAACCTCTAAGTATTTCCTCAACTATACCGTGGCGGTAATTACACCCCCCTATACTACATCATCTTATAAGGACTAAAGCGCTTGGGAGGGATGAGGGTAGGGTTGGCGTCATTCTGTTAGGGGTCTCCATCCCACCAAACAGTTCCCTTCTGATCCCCTATCTGCCACCCTCCCTGCTCTGCAGACGTCAGTGGTTTGAGATAACGCCGACTGCTTGGGAAAATGGGGCTCTTTCCTTCCATTTGAAATTTACTTTTATATTTTAAATATTCTCTGGAACACATCCACGATCTGCTAGAGCTGAGAATTGCTGCCAAGGTTTTATTTATGAAGTATTAAACACTGAAAAAAATTCAGCATGCCTTGAAACTCTTTAGGGAATAATACAAATAGATGGCCTTAAAAACACATGCACGGAGCGATCGTATAACTCTGGTTTCTATCAAAGCAGAAAAAAATGTTGCTGATCCTTCCCTCACTAATGACCCCCGTCTGGAAGACAACACTCCACTGCTGAGGTGGCCCTGAGTCTAGCAAATGATTATTGATGGAGAAGGAGGAGGATTTCTGGAAAGAGAAGGATGTCATATTCCATCAATCCAGAGAAGTCAGAGCTCAGATAAGGAGCAGAGTATGTCAGTATCGTGAGGCTTAAAAGTAACAAGGGTATCCTGGTACAACAACCGGGACATTGCAGACACTCATTTGAAAAGAAAAACAAACTTACATTTCTGACTCCACTATTAATCAACTCTTCTTAATCAAGATAAGATGTTTTGTGCAACTGGTTTTATAACTGATTTTGGTGAGTAATATCAAACAAGTCATTCAAGGAGCACTTGCTTTCACATCTTATTTCCTTGACCATAACTGTTTTTTTTTGTTTTTTGTTTGTTTTTTGTTTTTTTTTTTAACATGTCACCGTGGTGGAGAGAGTGAAGGACAGATGATTTAAGGGGAAAAGGTTGGATGTAAAACCCAAGATTTTCCAGGTTTCCAAGATGTCAGCGACAGAACATTTGTACATGACTTTTGTCTCACATATAACATGGTGTTATAGAAAGGCTCAACACTTGATGGATGAGCTTTTAGAAGCTGAGGGACAACCTCTCTCCATTTCTGAGTCCTGCCCCATCCACATTGTTGTTGTTTGGTCACAAAATTGTGTCTGACTCTTTGTGACCCCATGGACTGCAGCATGCCAGCCTCCTCTGTCCTCCACTATCTCCTGGAGTTTGCTCAAATTCATGTCCGTTGAGTTAGTGATGCCATGCAACCATCTCATCCTCTGTCACCCCCTTCTCCTTTTCCCCTCAATTTTTCCCAGCATCAGGGTCTTTTCCGATGAGTTCAAATAATAGTAAGAGAGAAATACTAGCAATAGCAAGAGTGGAATGAGTGACCAACGAATGAGTTTTCATAAGTGCTCGACACTGTGCTAGGTGGTTATATAGCTTTTCTCATTGGAAATTATCTGACGCTCGTTTGTCAGAAAGGAGGCTGCTGATTACAGAAATGATGGTTTCCCGGCATCTTAAAGGTAACAAATGGTCCACAGTCAGGTCTCACTGTCTTTGCGCCTTAACAGAGGGAGACCAACTCTGGGGTCTTTGATTGGGCTCAACATTAAAATGGCGTTGCCAATAAGTCCTGCTGTGACAATGTTATGCTTGAGCCAAACAGACACCAAAGATATGAAATTTTGCTCCATTATTCTGACAGTGTAAAGACGAGGCATCTCATTGTAAAGGGAAGGATTGAACTGGAGGTCAAAGGACTTGATTTTCATGAACAAAAGGGATCAGAACCAGGGGTCAGAAATGCCAAGAATTTGAAAAGAATTTTGAAAACTTGATGGCTATGGCAATTTTATTTTCTAAACTGCAGATCAGGACAGGTGGCCTGATGCCAATTAATGGGCAACCAGAGGGATAGCACAGAGTGCAGAGGGATGCTAAGAGTGCGGCCTCTGGAGAGGGACTCACTGGTTTTGATCCTGGTTCTACCTCTTACTAGCTGTTCAACCTCCGTCATATTACTGAAACTTGCTGAACCTCAGTTTCTCTATCTGTAAAACAGGCATAATAGGAAAACTCACTATATGCAAAGCCCACTACACCATGTAATGGGTACTAAGTTCTGCTCTCAATAAATAAATGAGACATTCCTAACTAAGCAGACAGGGTTTCCCTGGTGGCTCAGTGGTAAAGAACCCACCAGCCAATGCAGGGAACTCGAGTTCACTCCCTGAGTGGGGAAGATCCCCTGGAGAAGGAAATGGCAACCCACTCCAGTATTCTTGCTTGGGAAATGCCATGGACAGAGGAGCCTGGCAGGCTACAGTCCACGGAGTTGCAAAAGACTTGGACACGGCCTAGTAACTGAACACTCGTGAACTAGGCAGACAGCTGGAATACGTAAATGTGCAGAGGACTTTAAAGCTCCAGAGGAAGTGGTTGGTTGATCTCTAACTTCAGGGGCAGCCAGGGTGGAGTGACCTACGGAGACAGAGTCCCTTTCCAGGTTACATTTAGAGGGAGAGGTGCCCCTGCACGAAAGACATAGGAAGAATGAGGCAGGGTCGAGTCTCTGGGCCGAAAGCAAAGGCTCAGTCAGAGCTGTAGGTTGGGAAATTGCTCAGTCAGAAAAGCCACTGGGCGTGGGAGGAGGAGGGGCTGGGGAGAACTGTGGAGCCAACTTTATTTCTATTCTGAGATACATAAGAAAAAATCTGGCCGCATTTCCATGCGAGAGAGGTGCCCCTGCACGAAAGACGTAGGAAGAATGAGGCAGGGTCGAGTCTCTGGGCCGAAAGCAAAGGCTCAGTCAGAGCTGTAGGTTGGGAAATTGCTCAGTCAGAAAAGCCACTGGGCGTGGGAGGAGGAGGGGCTGGGGAGAACTGTGGAGCCAACTTTATTTCTATTCTGAGATACATAAGAAAAAATCTGGCCGCATTTCCATGCGCTTAATCAACCACCGCATCTCTGAGTGCTCTAGTTTTCTTCCATTATTTTTTAATGATGAATCATTGGCAGGAAAGGATCAAATGAACACATACCATTGATCATCAAAGGACCAAATAAAGCATCTAGTCAATTTCATGGTCAAGGACGTTCAAAGCAAGAGGTGGAGGAGGGAATTAAAGAAAGATGATGCTTCCAGCGTTTTATGTTGTTTTAAAGATTTCTCAAAGGGCACCCATCTTGTGCTCTAGCAATGACTCCCTAAGTCCACGATCTATTTTATTCTTTCAGTTTCCTTTAGTCTCCCCTCTAGACTTTACATCACTTGCAATGCTGGGGAAAAAGCAAAATTGATTTCAGGAAGGGAAACTGTGAAAAATGGTATGGGTTAGTCTCATCTCCTGCTGAGCTCATTTTATTAAACGAAGCAGAAAAAACACCAGAGCCTGGGAAGCTGAAATGGTCCCTTTTTCTTAGATTAGTTCTGGGCAGAGACGAGCAGCATTTACTGAATGAAGAATTCTGCATCTATGGACCCCTTTCATCCCCTCAACAAGCCTTTACCTTAAGGGGGTCTGAGCCTGATTTTCTAAAGAGTACAAGCAACTTGATCGAGTTCAAATAATAACTAGTTGGCTAAGCTGAGATCAGACTCAAATCAACATAAGGACAGAGTGCTGTAACCAGGGCTAGAACCAGGATGAGGCGAGATGTAAGGAGGCTTGCAGAGGTGCAAGGCTGTGCCTAAACCAGGAGAAAGTAAGCATCTCCTTAACTTTTGCTCCCTGTGTGCTTCACAGCGCCAACCCAGTCCGTCCATCCACCCTGCTCACCCATCCACCCAGCTGTCAGCATTGACGGCGGGGGGTGGGGAGGGCACATGAGCCTCCTGTGAGCGAGACACTGCTGCGGGCTTTATGCACACAGAGGACTGCCCACCCTCTTACACACCTTACCTGCAATGTACACATGCTTGTGAAAAAGTGCAAGTGTTGGTCGCTCAGTTGTATCTGACTCTGTGTGACCCCATGGACTATAGCCCACCAGGCTCCTCTGTCCAGGGGAT
The DNA here is from genome assembly GCA_006408675.1 of Madoqua kirkii. Classification (NCBI taxonomy): domain Eukaryota; kingdom Metazoa; phylum Chordata; class Mammalia; order Artiodactyla; family Bovidae; genus Madoqua; species Madoqua kirkii. The sequence continues at coordinate 16,621 of SJYC01028521.1, read as the reverse complement.
TCTCCAGGCAAGAATCCTGGAGTGGGTAGCCATTCCCTTCTCCAGGGTATCTTCCTGAACCAGGGGTTGAACCCTGGTCTCCTGCATCGCAGGTGGATTCTTTACCGTCTAAGCCACCTGGGAAGCATGCTTAGGTAGAAACAACTGTATGTACCAGAAGGCCTCTTCCAGCAAGATGGCCGTATATTTGTAAAGAAATCCTTTAAATAAAAGAAACAGGACAGAGAATGAGCTGGACTTCTCCTTGGTCTAGAGCTTAGGTATTTGCTAAGACCAAGTCTAGTACTTTGGCCACCTCTTGCGAAGAGTTGACTCACTGGAAAAGACTCTGATGCTAGGAGGGATTGGGGGCAGGAGGAGAAGGGGATGACAGAGGATGAGATGGCTGGATGGCATCACTGACTCAATGGATGTGAATCTGAGTGAACTCCAGGAGTTGGTGATGGACAGGGAGGCCTGGCGTGCTGCAGTTCATGGGGTTGCAAAGAGTCAGACACAACTGAGCCACTGAACTGAATTGAACTGAAGACCAAATCCAAAGAGAAAAAAGAAATTACTCTGCCAGCCAGAGGGAAATGAATGTGATAGTCTGGGAGGCAGGTTGAGAGGAGACAGAAAGAAGAGGGATTGGGTGGCAGCTCAAAGACTGGGGGTTCTTGCCCCTTGATGTGACCCCTACCCCCATTGGCAAATGCTCCTGAATTGCCAGCACATTTACTAAGGTTCAAAATGTGTGTGTATGTGTGCAGTGGGGGCGGGGTGGCAGGTGTGTTACGGGACTCAGTGAAGGTGCTGTGTTGGTGCCTGTGTGATCCCAGGTGAAACAGAGACCCTGCCCATGGACACAGGGAAGACCACCAGATCCTAAGCCCCAGGAAATAGCAAATGTGGAAGGAAGAGTTTCAGGCTGAGTCAATACAGCTCTTTAAGGGGAAGTGGGGGCCCCTGACAGACATCTGAATTATGTAGAGATGGAGACAGTAAGGTTCAGAGAGGCTGAGTCAAGTGCTTGATATCCCAGAGCAAGTCGGAGGTGGGCTGCAGCCTCCGGCGTGCCCGTGTCACAGCTCCAGAGACAGGCATCATCACCCACGCTGGGCAAAGGGCAAGCGGGGCCGGGGCCCAAACCTGGAGGGGGATGGCAGGGCTGGCGGCGAGGGACCAGCCTGACACTCAAGCCCAGCGCGGGCCAGCGTGCGCCTGGGAAGCCCACGGCAGCTGCCCTGGACGGCTTTCTCCACGGTCACTTTTTTTTTTTTTCCAATGAAGACTGTGTTTTCAGAAGCTGCGACCCCAACTTGGGTAGAATCTTTGGGCCAAAAGGTGGCCTTGGTAGGTGTCCTGGCCTGTCTGCTTTGTTTTACACATCGAGAAATCAAGGCCCAGAGTAGGAAGCCCCGTGCCCAGGTGGGAGGCTGGCTTCTAAAAAATGCCAAAGGGATTGTATAGAACAGAGCAGAAAAGCCCAGCAAGTGAGGAAGTCTGCTTAACCTGATAAAATTAACCCCCCAGGGACAGGGATTTGAAGACCTGATTCCAGGCCCCTGGAGTCGTTCCTTTGGGTGGGTGCTCCTTCGGGTGGGTGCTCCTTTGGGTGGGTGCTCTTGGCTGCCCTGCAGGTCCCTGACTGCTGCTCCATACTGCTGCTTGAGAACCACCCCCACTGGCCCCTGGCCATGGAGCTGCCTTCTGGAAGCTGAAGACCTGCGGGTGTTCAGGCCCCGCCGTGGCAGAGGGCATGGTGAGCTCGGGGAACTTTCCAAAGCCCCTCTCTGTGGCAGGACAGTGCTGCCTCTGAGAGGCCACCAGGGCTGGTGTGGGGTTCTCAAGGTGGAGTGCATGTAGAGACTGCCCAAGATTCTGAATTGAATAGATCTGGGCGGGGCCCCCGAATCTGCATTATAAAGCTTCCAGAAATTCCCCCTTGGGTGGTTCACAGACCACACTTGGAAGGGCACTGGTACAGGGCCAGCTGGGCAGGCTGGGAGCTACGTGGCTGCATGGCTGTGGGGAAGGGGCTGGTCCCCCTCTGTGCTCAGTGAAGCATCTCCTGCCTCTTCCTCCTCTCTTTCCTTCTCCTCCTCCACCTTTATGATCCAACTGGAAGTCCAAAATTCATTAACAGAATTTCTACTACAAAACATAAAATAAAAGGCTGCTGATTGAGCTTAAGCTTCCTCTCTCATCACATGGGAAGTGTTTCAGGAAGTTGAATGAGACTTTAGGAAAAGTGCCCAATAGGGCCTGGCACACAGTAGGGAGGCACTTGGAAACACAAAGACCCTTCTCCCTTTTGGCTTCTATTTGAGAGCTGAATCCTTTCCTGCTTCTCCTACCTATGACCCTTCCCTGCCAGCAAAGGCCACGCCACTGCTCTTTCCATGGCGTCCCAGCCGTGATGGGCTGCCAGCAGCTGCTTGTCTTTTCATCCTAAGGAAAGAATTGCCTCCCCTTCTGAGGCTGAGGTGGAAGAACGTTCCCTTGCAGCCATCAGCAGGCAGCGCGTTTCTAACAATGGTCCAGGCTCTCTCTGTTCAGTTGAAACCTGTCTTAGCTCAGCTGCCTTGAAGGAACTGGCCTTGGTAATTGCTGTAATTCTGTGGCTCTGAGTATCTGAGCTTGAAGACGATGCCTTTAATTCCCAGACATTTTAAGAGCCGCATATATTTCACACACACACACATACAGAGTTATTCTTTTTAGCAAATGCAATGTTCCACACGCTTGAATTTTCCAGGTAGTCCCGACTTGTCTCAATAGATGCTAATCTGAAAAAAGTTTCTCTAAAGTGTCCACAATTCCCTCATTGTTATTTATTTCATTAGGATTTGGTGGGGGCTGAGAAAAATGCATATTCCCAAGTCTCAAAGTGATCACATTAAGATAAAGGAGCGCTATTAATAGAGAGATAAAATTAGGTCAGGGGTCGGATGGGCAGGTAAAACACACGGAACAGGCCCTGGGCAGGCTTACAGGGCAGCCCACATCCAGGTCTCACCAGCACTGTGAGAGGGGGACACAGTTCATCACAGGACTTGGGGGTCCCCCGGTGACCGGCGCCAACCAGCCTCTTAAGAGAAACACAGTTCCATCTCCCGCTGGATGGTTTTCTCCCATGTGTCCTCATAACTGGAAGTCTCTAGAATGGATAAGTCCTTAACACCCCTAGGAGAGACACAACGGAATTTCTTCTTATTGCTATACCTCTGGCTACAAGATAGGAAAAATGTCAGCACAGCTGAGAAAAAGCAGCTCCACGAGGACGTGGAGCGATAGGGTTTTGATTTATGACAGTGTTCTTGGGCTCTGATGTGCTCACCAAAAAACAGTAGAAAGACTGTTACCACTGGCTTCCCTCCCAGGAGCCTTTTTTTCTTCTAAGGTAAGTTTTGGCCTCAGAATCCTTTCTAGCAGATTTTCAGGTAGCTACTGGCAACCTACTGACATTGGTATATGAGATGAAATTTATCGGCTACTGCTGGTCTAGAAGGATGGATATTTGTGTTAACTTCTGATAGATTCACTTTGTGTGTGTGTGTGTGTACACATTATATATATGTACATCCATATATATACATATTATATATGTATAATACATACACAAGCTTTCCAGGTGGCTCAGTGGGAAAGAATCTGCCTACCAAGCAGGAGATTCAAGTTTGATCCCTGGGCTGGGAAGATCCCCTGGAGAAGGAAATGGCAACCCACTCCAGCATTCTTGCTTGGAAAATCCCATGGACAGAGGAGCCTGGTTGGCTATAGTCCATGAGATTGCAGAAGAGTTGAACACAACTCAGTGACTAAAGAACAACAACAATACTCACCCAGACATATTATATATACACACACATATAGTTAGATCCTCAGTCTTCTGAGAATCGAATTTGGATACATTTGAATACAGCATTCAGTCTTCTGAGAAGATACCACACAAGGTCGTCATTACGATTGTCAGGTAATGTCTTCAATTCTAATAAGTTAGTAGGGATTTTCCAAGCACTAATTAGGTACATGGAATTAGTGTAAATCAGTCATGTCCAACTCCTTGCGACTCCATGGACTATAGCCTGCCAGGCTCCTCTATCCATGGGGTTCTTCAGGCAAGAATACTGGACTGAGTAGCCATTCCCTTCTCCAGGGGATCTTCCTGACCCAGGGATCGAACCCAGGTCTCCTGCATTGCAGGCAGATTCTTTACCATCTGAGCCACCGGGGAAGCCGTATGGAGTTACTTTGCTCTTCCTATAAACAGCAGCTGTGTTTGGGGGAGGGCTTTGGGTAGCTTTTTGGAGGTCTACTCTGTTCTTCCCTCCCCCATTGCTGGGCTACTGGCTATCGCTCTGGACCTGACTCCATCAGTGTCCTCTACCTTTTGAAACTTCGGATACCATAACAGACCAAGATGTGCAGCAGTGAGATCTGTGTGAATGTACAAGTCCCCAGGAGCTGAGCTGGGTCTCGCCTGACTAGGCAGATGCTTTTGGCCCCTTTCTGTGGTCCCAACAGCGTCACTTTGCCATTCCATCTGGACTTCTGGCTGCATTATTCAGATACAGTTTGCTTTTTAGATAAATGACATATATTGAGCCTGTCTTAATACCAGGTATTTCTTCTTTCTGAACTCCTGCTCTGCACACCCAAGAGCCCAGGAGATTTGGCTAGTAAGGGGTATCTCATAATGCTTCTCCCTCACCCCATCACAGTGGTCTTTCCTCTTTCCTGCACAGAGATCCACTTTAGCTCATGCTACCCAAGAGCCACCACTTGAAGAAATGGGATCTCAGAAGGTGGCTCAGACTCCCCCAGGAAGCCTCCCATAGCCCCACAGCCTGTTTCCCAAATCCCAGCCCTGAGAAGCAGGGGATGGGGTGTTCCAGGGGCCACGTATTTGCATCTCAAATTCATTTTAAACCCTTTGCCTGTCAGCACTGTTGCTGTTCCCATCCCAGCTCCAGACTCTTATTTCTGTTAATTAGAGAGTGTTTTGTTTCCACTTATCAGCCCAGCATCCTTTCCAATCAAAACAGAATTCTGGTCTGGGTCCAACACCCATCACCGAGGGGCCTGGTTGGGTTTACCAATCAGGAAGCACAAGCAGCTTTGTGTTTCTCTCTGGGTACCCAGGTTGTCAGCTAAGCATCAGACACACCCAGGCACGCACACACATGCTCCTCCAGAGCTCTGAGAGGACTCTTCATTGGTGGCTGGTTGGTTCCAATGCTCCTTCCCTTCCCCACTGGCACAGCCTCTACTGCGAAAGAAGATACAGATGCCTGAGCATCGCTTATGTAGCCAAGGCGCTCTTAAATAAACAAGGAGAGAAAGAGAGAGAGAAACAAACATATTCCAAACATTTACTCAGACCCTGTCCTGGCCAAGTATTCTGTTATGCATTCTGAACCCAGAGATGATTAAAGGAAGGTTCCCCCTCCAAGGAGCTCAAAATTGAAGGCAAAGTAGGAACTATGTCAACTGTGGTAAGAGGTAAGACAAAGTAAATCAGGGGTCCCAGAAACATGGTGGAAGAATGGTTGACTCCTGGGGAGTAAACAAGGAAGGCTGCCTGGAGGAGGTGATGTTTGGTTTGAGCCTGAAAGAATTCCTGGTAGAACAAGATTTTCTTTCTCTCCTTGTGCCTTCCTCCCTACCCTCCTCATCCATGGTGTTTGTGTGTGTGTGTGTGTGTGTGTGTGTGGTGTGAGGGGCTAGCCTCTGGGTAAGAGACTAGCAAGCAATAGGCACCTTAGTAGAATAGTTCATATTGAAGTTGTCTTCTATGGCAGGCACCAACGTCAGTAAGGGGAAACGTGGGTGCTATGTAGTGCACGCAAGGCAACATGCCTCTCTGGTTACACAGCAGGCTGAAGACTGGAGTGATACACAGCAGTGCTACTCCAGGATGGAGCCACGGCCCTGCAGGGTGTCAGGGGAGGAGAATGACCCAGGAGACAGTGGGGTGGACAGAAGATGAGGAAGCCTTGGTGCTCACACCTACTAGACCATCTCAGTTCAGTCACTCAGTCATGTTGTCCGACTCTTGGTGATCCCATGGAATGCAGCACGCCAGGCTTCCCTATCCATCACTAACTCCTGGAGCTTGCTCAAACTCATGTCCATTGAGTCAGTGATGCCATCCAACCATTTCATCCTCTGTCGTCCCCTTCTCCTCCTGCCCTCAATCTTTCCCAGCATCAGGGTCTTTTCCAGTGACTCAGTTCTTCTCATCAAGTGGCCAGAGTATTGGAGTTTCAGCTTCAGCATCAGTTCTTTCAATGAATATTCAGGACTGATCTCCTTTAGGATGGACTGGTTTGATCTCCTTGCAGCCTAAGGGACTCTAAGAGCCTTCTCCAGCACCACAGTTCAAAAGCATCAGTTCTTCAGCGCTCAGCCTTCCTTATGGTCTGATTCTCACATCCATACATGACTAATGGAAAAACCATAGCTTTGACTAGATCATTTACGGACTGCAAACTCAAGGCGCCTTGTTTTCTGTCCTGTGGGAGGCATGCTCATGGTCAGCTTGGGGGTGGGGGGTGGATAGAGCACAGATACACTTCCTTCCCCTTTAAGCCTGTATTTTCAGGGATGGAGCTGGATGTTGAGGAATAATTGGAAGAGGAGGCTTCCCATCCTCCCCACAGCTCTGGCTGCCCAAGTGCACCATGGGTAGCACCTAGACTCCCAGCATGCATCTGGCCCTGATGTTCTCAGGTTGGCCAGGGAAGACTGGGGGTCCAGGAACAGAGGCAGGGAGAGAGATGGCCAGTGAAAGCATCTAACAAAGGGAAAGTGACGGGGGGATGATAGCAGTGGCTATAGGAGTGAAGAGAAAGTACTGGATTCAAGAGAAACGTAGAGGGAGGAATGGACCCAACAGTGTTTGCACAGGTGTATGCGGTGGCAGACATTTCTCCCATGGCCGCTTGTGTGGACGGTAGTACCACGAAGAGGGATATAACGGGAAAACCATTTCCAAGCTTCTTGGACTCACTGCATCACCTTTTCCTGAACTCTGAGATGACACAGAATAAACAGCTTGCTGGGCCAGCTGCCGTGGGGTCAGCGAGAGAACCTTCCAGCTCCTTCAGCCAATTAGCAAATTCCTCAATGCTTCCACTTTGCATTCCCATAACTTCCCTGTTCACATGCTTATTGGGCCGTGAAATTCTTCAGAGTGTGTCTTTGGATAGAAAAGATTTGGGCTTCTGTCTCTGCTCTTTATTTCCCTGCCTCATTGGGGGACAAATAACTGATCGTTTCCTAGGATGATGGCAGGGGGCTGCCTAGGTTCTAGAGGGTCAAATCAGCTGATTTTTAAGTATGAAGATGGGGAGACTGGAAATTCAGAATCCTTGCAACCCGCAAGCCTCCCGCTGCAAGGCAGAGCAAGTCAAATGCCATCCTCATCCCTCCTTAGTGTGCTTCTATAATATAATGGCTCGTGTGTGCTCAGTGGTGTCTGATTGTGCAACTCCATGGACTGTGGCCAACCAGGCTCCTCTGTCCATAGGATTTCCCAGGCAAGAATACTGGAGTGGGTTGCTGTTTCCTCCTCCACAGGATCTTCCTGACCCAGGGATCAAACCCTATCCCTTGCATCTCCAACACTGGCAGTCAGATTCTTAACCATTGTGCCACCTGGGAAGCCCATTCCAAGAAATTCACTGGAACCAAAAAGCAAGGCAGCAGAGTAGAAAGACTTCAGATTAGACAGAAAGGACCTGAATCCCCCGGCACGCCATCTCAGTCTTTTAGAGCCTCAGTTTTGTCCTATCCAGCCTCGTAAACTGCCTATTAATAGAAACTACAAACAAAACATAAAGAAAATGTGGTTAAGTCTCTGAGCTGCACTGAAAATTGCCTTCTTCAGTGCAATGATTTGAAGCTGAACAGGGGGGTCTTTGGGATTGCTTTGGGATGAATTTCATTATCTCTGTTAAATCTGGGATGGGATCCAGCTGAGTCCCTTTAGCAATTTTTATTACCCAAAATTAAAGGTGATACAGTTAAAGGAAGTACTTTAATAAAAGGTAATATCACTGAAATTATAAAGCACAGATACGTCTTTCCCCTGTAATAGCTGTATCTTAGTGCTCAAGATAGATCACCCCTCCCTTTTGCATCTTATTCGATTCTCCTCCCCTTCTGATTCTACCTCCATCTTAATACTTCTTAGCAGATGAGCCTAGATTTCCTCTAACCTCCTCCTTTATTTTCCTCTCATCCTCTTTCCAAATTGGCCCTCAATTAATGAAGTGAGTCTTCCAAGATGACTCTGAGAATCAGGTTATTTTTCAGAGGCTCCGTTAGGCCAAGGAGATGATCACTCCTGAGTATCTCTTGTCTAAATCCTTCAACTGCTGGTGGGTGAATAATAAACTGTGATTCACTGGAGTAATACACAGAGACTTTTTTTTTTTAGTTTAATCAAAGCAGCATCTGTCAGAGCCGCTGCTCGCTTGGCTATAACAGCGAGAATGACTAATGTCACCAGAGTGCCATCATCATGAATCAGAGGCCACTCTCCGCACAGGATGCCCACAACAAAGTGGAGGGAAGGCTGGGGTCAGTTTGAACATATGCCTGCCTGAAAAGAAAAAAAAAAAAAAAGGGAACAAAACTCAATATGTCCTAAGAAGGATCCTCTTAGGCGTAGGTTTTATGAAAGGAAAACCTCTGCTATAGAGTCTTTTGCAAATGTCATTCTTCCTTCTTTGAAATTTTGACAAGTGATAACTATCAAAATGCCAGTTTATAAAGCTCCCTCACATGTGTTGTTTTCAGTTATTTAAATCACCTGATTCATGGACATTTGGGGCCCAAATGACAAAAATATTATTTAGCGGAAACTCTTGCAGTATTTTAAAATCATTTTTTAAAAATTTAATTGGAGGATAATTGCTTTACAATGTTCTGTTGGTTTCTGCCACACGACAGCATGAATCAGCCGCAAGTATACATGCATGAGTGTAAGCCGCTTCAGTTGTATCCAGCTCTTTGCGAGTCCATGGAGTATAGCCTGCAGGCTCCTCTGTCCCTGGGATTCTCCAGGCAAGAATCCTGGAGTGGGTTGCCATGCCCTCCTCTAGGGGATCTTCCAGACCCAGGGATCGAGCCCACATTCCTTATGTCTCCTGCATTGACAGGCGGGTTCTTTATCACTAGTGCAGCCTGGGAAACCTCCTATATTTACATACCTATGCCTACTAGAAACATTACTGACATAAAACATGTATAGTCCCCAATTTTAAGTGATCATAAAATATGTACTGTACTCTTTATGAAATCTCTAGAATGAATTGAACCCCACAGAATGCTCTCATTGATTTTTGTCCACCCATGGTGGCCCATCTGTAACCAACCTGTGGCCACAATTCAATCATGATTTGACAAATCAATTTTTGCCCTACCATAATCCAATTACTCACTACCTGATAGATTTGTTGTTGTTGATCCTGATATGTGATTGATCTCTGATCTGCTGCTGAACTATTTCTTACCCACCTATAAATTTGTACTCAGTCCCCTGTAACCTCTTTCCCAGTCCCCCCTAGACGTTTTAAAAGTTTAACCTGCACTATTCACATTTTCTCCATTCCTTTCCCAAGTCTGGACAGTCGACAAAATGATAAATGATAAATCAAGCCTGATTTCTGTGGAGTAAATACTCCCAACCAGGCTATGTTACAAGCTTTCCCAAGTGATGTCACTGCAGGCAATCAGGAAGCAACGCACACAGCGAGCCACTGTGCGGTACTTTCCCTGCACAGACAAAGCAAACATTAAGGAACCCCAAGTGCATACAGAGTCCAGCGTAGTACAATAATGAAGAAGTGACGAGTTTTAAGTATTTGTGACCTTTGTCTGCAATAGAGTTTTTTATTGTAAGTTTATATACTTCAGTATTTCATATGACAGTTGTGTTGATTGATCGGCTCACGAAGTTCCTGAACGTCTGACAATAGGCTCTTGTGAGCAGGTAGATGCCAGCCTTGGCACACCATGCCACTGGTGTTGTCATTTCGAGTGCTGAGCGTGGTCTGGGCAGCAGTCAGCGTTCTCCATGCTTGCTGTGTGAGTGGCTTTTCAGCTCTCAAAAGGGCTTGAGAAAATAAGGCCACCATCAGACATTTTCTCCCTGAACTGCTCCAGGCACCAAGCTGGACAGGGGGAAGGGGTGGTCCCTGGGCTGACCGTGGAGACACGAGTCAAGTCAAGGAAGCTGCCCGTCGCCTCTTGGTTCCTTCCTTGTTGTATATAACCAAGGATCTTGGCTGATTAGCAGCTGGATTCCCCTGTCTTCTCCTCAGCAGAGACACGGGCCAACCAGAGCTATTGTGCGTCTGAGACTGAGGTTATGTTTCTCACGGTCAGTTAACACACTGGCCTTCTGGTTTGGACACTGGTCTTACTGGGTGGCGCAGGCTGAGTTAGACGCTGGCTGGCCATTGCAAACTAGCTTGGGGGTTCTGTCCTATTGCATGATAGCAAATGTGCACGTGTAACTGTTACCAGCAAGGCTTCGGAGTCAGACTGCTTGTGTTCAGATGCCAGTGGCTAGCCGTGTGCCCCCAGGAAAGTTATTCAGTTTCCCTAAGACTCTGCCCCATCATCTATAACATGGGGTAGTCACTGCACCTTATAATCTTGTAAAGATTCAACATGAATTGCACATTAGAGCTCTTTGCACAGTGCCGTGCAGATAGTATGAGCTCAGATGATGTAAAATGATGATAATAACAGTACTATAGTAGTATCCTAACAATTTTGGAAAATGGTAGTTCAACTACTATTAATGAGGCTTCTTTAATACAGGACTCCAAAAAGTCTGTAAGACCTCAGAATGCCTACTGTCGTACTAAGAAGCAATATTGCATGCTCCGTTTCCAAAACCACTAATATTGGTTGGCATTTCTGAAACACTCCTTGAGATGTCCGTTTTTAGCATTTGTTGAAATTTTCCTTCAGGAGAAAAGAGGGCCTGCTGTTCCCCAGCTTTTCATTTTCCCTCCCTCGAAGCAGAGTTCTTGTTGACCCCTACACCTCAGATGCAGACAGTCAAGTAGAGTTATAGGGACCCTCATTTTTCCTATTGAAAGAATTCACATGTCTGCAAAGACTATTCCAGCTCAGACTGAATTTCACCTTGTTGGTCCTTCTTGGCTTCCAAAAGACATCAGAAGAGGAATCTCTGAAGACTGACCTCTCTAGCAGTTGGGTTGTTGACATAATCTTGATGTGGCTTCCATTTGTTTTCTTCCAGAAGCCTGAGACGTTCCTGCAGGACGGCACTCAGGACGAAGGAGGGGAGAGTAAGCTGGATGCTGGGCTGACAGGCAGAAGCAGCATGCACGCATGGAAAGAGAGTCCTGTGGTTGGGTTCACAGCCACCTCCTCCACCGAGCAGATGGGTAGTCTTACCCCAGAGGCTGACTCTTTCTAAGCCTTCATCTCCTGAACTGCCACAGCTGGACTGGTTGTGAGTAGACTGCACAAGAAAATACAGGTAGAGTGCTCAACACTTAGTAGCTCATAAGTCTTCACGAGTCTTACTGCAGAGAAGTAAGGAAAAGAAGGGCAGAAGAAGATGTCCCTGGTGGTCTAGTGGTTAAAAATCCACCTGCCAGTGCAGGGGTCACAGGTTCAATCCCCAGTCAGGGAAGATTCTACCTGCCGCAGGACAACTAAGCCAAGCTCCACAGCTACTGACCTCGCAGGCCCTAGAGCCCGCTCTTTGCAACAAACAGCAGCCCCGCTCACCGCAACTGGAAAAGCCCGAGTGCACCAACCGAGACCCAGTGTAGCCGAAAACAAATACATGAGCACTTTTTAAGAAGAAGCGCAGGAGGAGGTAAGGATTGCAGGAAACAGGCAATTTCATAAAGAACTGTCATCACCTAATTTAAAAAAAAAAGCCTCTCTAAGAAGAAGTGATTTGTCTTATCTTTCATGTCTTATCGTGTGACCGTGGGCAAGTTACTGACCTCTCTGTCTCATTTGCTATCTGGCTGAATATCGATAAGTACTACCATCTACTTCCTGTGGTTATTGGTAGGACGGAATGAGGTACGGAGCACACAAAGGGGTTAGGATGGTGCCCAGTTTGTAGCAAATGCTCACAGTGTGTTCTGCACCATCATCATCAGTATTATTATCATCAGCATCCTTTGCCCGCTCCTCTTGTTTGCCCTTTCTTCTCCCTCAGCTCTACTTTCCTTTTCATCGGTTAAGCCATTAACTTAAGAGCCTCACTGTCAGAAGATGAACACCCACCCTCCTGCAGGTTCCGCAAGTGTTCTTGACTTTTTCCAACCTCTGACAGCTCCTGTTATCGGGGCTTTCACTTGGCAATTAATCACAGAGAGCTCCTCTGCTGCTGTCTGAGCTGTCATCCCAGCCACTCACTGCAAGTCTGTGCTTTTATTACCATTCTTTCTACACAAGCACTAAGCAATGATTCCAGGCCCTCTCTTTAATCATCGATGGTGAGAAACAGCTTTCTACAGACTAAACTGCCCAGCTCGGGGGCAAAGAGCACATACTCTCCTCAGCACTTTTCCTCGAGGGAGATGAGAGGAGAGGAAAGAAATAGACAGGTTCCAAATCGGGAAAGGAGTACGTCAAAGCTGCATATTGTCACCCTGCTTATTTCACTTATATGCAGAGCACATCATGAGAAACGCTGGGCTGGAAGAAGCACAAGCTGGAATCAAGATTGCCAGGAGAAATATCAAAAACCTTAGATATACAGATGACACCACCGTTATGGAAGAAAACAAAGAAGGACTAATGAGCCTCTGAGAAGGCAATGGCACCCCACTCCAGTACTCTTGCCTGGAAAATCCCATGGATGGAGGAGCCTGGTGGGCTACAGTCCATGGGATCGCTAAGAGTCAGACACGACTCAGCGACCTCACTTTCACTTTTCACTCTCATGCATTGGAGAAGGAAATGGCAACCCATTCTGGTGTTCTTGCCTTGAGAATTCCAGAGACGGGGGAGCCTGGTGGGCTGCCGTCTATGGGGTCACACAGAGTCGGACATGACTGAAGTGACCTAGCAATGAGCCTCTTGACAAAAGACGAGAGTGAAAAAGTGTACTTAAAACTCAACATTTAGAAAACTAAGATCATAGCATTTGGTCCCATGACTTCATGGCAAACAGCTGGGGAAACAATGAAAACAGTGAAAGACTTTATTTTCTTGGGCTTCAAAATCACTGAAGATGGTGACTGCAGTCATGAAATTAAAAGACACTTGCTCCTTGGAAGGAAAGCTATGACCAACCTAGACAGCATATTAAAAAGCAGAGACATTACTTTGCCAACAAAGGTCCATCTAGTCAAGGCTATGGTTTTTCCAGTGGTCATGTATGGATGTGAGAGTTGGACTATAAAGAAAGCTGAGCACTGAAGAATTGATGCTTTTGAACTATAGTGTTGGAGAAGACTCTTGAGAGTCCCTTGGACTGCAAGGGAATCAAACCAGTCAACCCTAAAGGAAATGAGTCCTGAATATTCATTGGAAGGACTGATGCTGAAGCTGAAGCTCCAATATTTTGGCCACCTGATGGGACGAACTGACTCATTGGAAAAGCCCCTGGTGCTGGGAAAGATTGAAGGCAGGAGGAGAAGGGGATGACAGAAGATGAGATGGTTGGATGGCATCACTGACTCCGTGGACATGAGTCTGAGTGAGCTCTGGGAGATGGTGAGGGAAAGGGAAGCCTGCCATGCTGCAGTCCATGGGGTCACAGTCAGACACGACTGAGCGACTGAACTGAACTGAACTAAGCAAAGATTAAGGAAGTTTCAGGCCCTGTGCCAGTAAATCCAATGCTGGGAACACTGATTCAATGCAGTGTCTGCCCCTGTCTTTAGGAAGCTTATGGTTTGGTGGGGAAACCGGAAGATAAGAAGACAGTATATCTGGAAGCACAGGGTGTGTACAGGAGCTGGAGGTGGGAGTCTGCATAAGGAGAGCTTAACAGAGGCCTGAAGAACAAGGCAGAAACGGACCTGAGGCCTGGCACTGCTACAGGAGGGAGCTTCTGCCTGGATATTGATTTTTAAAATATTTATTTGATTTCAAATATTTGTTAGTTTCAGGTCTACAGCACAGTGATTCAGTTACACTAAATATATGTACGAAGTACTCGTGAAGTGAAAGTTGCTCAGTTGTGTCTGACTCTTTGTGACTCCACAGACTATCCAGTCCATGGAATTCTCCAGGCCAGAATACTGGAGGGGGTAGTTGTTCCCTTCTCCAGGGGATCTTCCCAACCCAGGGATGGAACCCAGGTCTCTCACATCGCAGGCGGACTCTTTACCTGGCTCCAGTATTCTTGCCTGGGAAATCCCATGGGCAGAGGAGCCTGGCGGGCTACAGTCCACGGGGTTGCAATGGAGTCACGCATGACTTAACAACTGAACAACAACAATACATATCTCCTTTTTCAGATCCTTTCCCCTGGAGGGTATGGCAAAATATCGAGTATACTTCCCTGCTCTATCCAGTAGGTTCTTGTTGGTCGAATGTCAATTTTTTTTATACAGTGTCCTAGTAAACATTCCAGAATGTTCTGAGATGATTTCCCCAGTTGCACGGCACGAGGTGGGTGAGCCGGCACGGAGCCAGGGTTCCTCCACACAGAAGACCAGCGGAAGCGAGCTCTCTGCCTGACGGTGCTTGAGGGACCCCACCCTCCCAGCGCTATCCTATCATTGGCCAACCCGGGGACCTTGGTGCCGGGAGACGTGTCTCGAGGGCGTCAGCTCTGACCGCTGATGGTGTGCATCTCTCCCCACCTGTGCACCTCTCCCCACCTGTGCACTCCTGATAGTAACTCGATCCTGGTCCTGATGGAGAGCATTTGCAACAGGGAAACTGGCAAATTCTCCCCATGAAGGAGTTCTTTTCCAAGGCTAGCTGTTAAACAGCTTCCAGTGCACCACTCTGAGCACCTTGCCCTCAAGTGCTGCCTCTCGCAAGGCTACCACTTTCCAGGTCTCCAGATCTTATTCTGCTAAAGAAACTGTCCATCCGTTGGACTGGACCCCTTTTGCACAGCACTTGAAATCTTCTAGGTCCCCTTCATTCTCCAGCTACTGCTGCTGGGACCCGTCCCATGCGATGCTGACCAGCTTCACGCAGGTGCGGCTACAGTGCTCTGGGCCCTGCCCGTACCTGGCCTTCACCTGCAGCGTCCCCGACGTGCGAGCAGGGGAAGCCGTCCTCAGACACGCACAGTCCTGGGGGCTTGGTGCCTGTGGGGCCACCTGACCGATGGGGAGTGACAGTGAACACCCTGTGGTTTCCCAGGGAGACAGTTCTGAGATGCACTTCCTAAGTCTCCCCAAGAACCTGGCCATCTTCCTGCATCTTCTCATGCCATCCACCCATTGCAGCCTGTCTGACTAAGGCAGGTAAGGAGATGAAGGCTCAGAGAGTCAGGGACTTGTCTAAGATCACCATTCTCAGTGGTGGAGGAGATGGGATTTGAACCTACTTCCCGGGGACAGTGTGTCTCTCCACGCCTGCACATTGCCTCTGCCTGTCAAGTCGGTCTTGCCAGCTCACCCTCCCTTTCTCCCTCCTGAGAGTGGCTCCTAGGGGAAAACCCCAGGCTGTAGGAATTATGGGGTTGGAAACCACTATAGCAATAGCTGCCTCTGATAACAGTCTTTCCTTCATGTCCTGAATGCTCTGCATCGCTTTCACTTTTCCTCCCTGCCATCGTTTCTCACATGAATTCTTGCACTCAAGCCCGTACCCCAGGCTCTGCATTGAAGGGATCTCAGCCTAAGACGTCATCTGAGTCTGTTGATGCCTGTCCGTCACTCACAGGACTCTCCCCTTGTGACAGCAGTCATAAGCAGGAAGGGGCCTGGTGATGGAGAACCAGGTCAAGATGACCGACCTCCTCCTTGAAGGAAGTCTTACCTGCTTCCCCCCAAGACCTGGTCATACTTTGTTCCCATAGGAACCACATCACACTGGAATGGATCAATTTACACATCAGACCTCTCTCCCTAAAGACTCTGGAAAATGAAACATCTTCCATTATTTTCATCTTACAACATCCCCTAGCAGAGTAGGTATCAATAAACGTTTGGGGGATGTCCCTGGTGGTCCAGTGGGTAAAACTCTGTGCTCCCAGTGCAGAGGGCTTGGGTTCAGTCCCCCGTCGGGGAGCTAGATCCCACAAGCTGCAACTGAGTGTTTGAGTGACACCACAGAAGATCCTGCGTGCTGCAACAAAGGGGAAGGTTTCACGCGCCGCAGCGAAACCTCGCTCTGCCAAATAAATAATGTTTAAAAATTATAAATAAACTTTTTAAAGAATGAATGCAGAGAGCATCCCCCCCAACCTGGCACCACGAAAAAAAAAAATGTTTACTGTTGAGCAGAAGTAGGGAAAGTCATTCATTTGACACTCATTGTTGGTAGAAGGTGGGGAAGGGCATTCCTGATGTGAGCCAAGGCCATCCAAACACCGGAGAGTGATGGTGAGCAGAAACTCACTACAGGCAAGGAAAGGTACAAAATTAAACCTGCAGCAAACAAGAAGATACTCAGCCGGCACCTCCTAGAGCCAATAAAACGCTTGGAATGTCAG
>SJYC01028520.1:0-31339 GCA_006408675.1 Madoqua kirkii | reverse complement strand
GAGTGTGGTGAGCAGAAACTCACTACAGGCAAGGAAAGGTACAAAATTAAACCTGCAGCAAACAAGAAGATACTCAGCCGGCACCTCCTAGAGCCAATAAAACGCTTGGAATGTCAGTGCGAGAAGCAGCCGGCGCCTACTTTGCTTATGTATTTTTTTACATGTACCGCTGCCCTGGGTTCTCACTGCTGTGCTCGTCTTCGTTGCAGAGAGCGGGGGCTACTTTCTCGCTGTGGTGCGTGCGCTTCGTGGTTCCTGGGCTCCGGGGCGCAGCCTCAGTAGCTGTCCCACAGGGTCTTAATTCCTTTAAGGCAGGTGGGGTCTTCCCAGACCAGGGGCTGAACCTGCGCCTCCCTCACTGGCAGGAGGATTCTTCACCGTTGAGCCACCAGGGGAGACGGATCACTCTTTTTTTAAAGGCATGTTTCTCAACACTGCAGGTGTGTGATAAGTTTATAATCACTTTGGGGGAAGTACAAACATAGGTGAGGAAAGTTACCCTGAGGGAGTCCTATTTGCAGCGTTTTGAGGAGGATTCCCATCTCACCACAAACCTAAATTGCAGCTAATGATATAAACAGAGAATAATGATGTGGGGAAGCCTGCCAGCGTAGGGACGAGAAGAAAGAGAGTCAACTGATGGGAGAGTAATAAGGCAGCAGAGGACACTGAAAAATGGCAGCCACGTGGAAAACAGGGGCAGGAAAACAACTTAAAAAGGGACCCAAACAGGAAAAGCATCGCAGCAGGGCAGCAGAGGCTCCTCCGCACTTGCTCTTAGAAGCATCCTCCAAGGAGGAGCTGAAGAAATCTCCTCGTCATATTTTTGAACACAAAAAATAAACATCTTGACCAAAAAAAAAAAAAAAGAGAGAGAGAGAGAGAGACAGCATAATTTCAAGGTATCTTCTTTTAGCTCTGACTTCTTTCTTGATTCTGTCTTTAGGATTTTTCTTTCTTCTTTAAAGATAGTGAAGATCTACCAACATGTTGAATGCACCTTTTTCTTCTTTTAAAACACTGGAAATTATTTCAAGATTGAGAGCACCTAAACCTTCAGCTGTCTAACAAGTTGCCAACAAGGGGTGGATAAATAAAGCCTGCAAGCCTGACAGGGAGGGTGTGGCTTACAGAGGGTCTCACCACCACGAGGCCACTGAAGCAGAGCTGGATTCCTGCCATCACCACCAGTATTTCTCATGAATGTTCTCACCGGTGGGCTTGCAAGGAAATATTGTAATTGTATATTTACGTGTCTACCACCAGCTGGTGTTTGCTCCTTGAAGGTACCTTGCTTTTCTGTCTCTTCAGGGCCTAACTCCAGGTTTTGGTAAATAGTAAGTGCTCAATAAGCTGGTTTGAAAAACTATTATGTGCAACTATATGGAAATTGAAAAAAAAAAAAACCACCTTAAATGAAAAACAAGTCAAGGAAGAAATCCAAAGGCACCTAAACAGTACTGGAAGCACCCTTCTTTACCTCATTTTTATATTAGAGAGAAAAGAAGGATTAAACTAAGCCTCTTTAGGGAAATCAGGGAGTATTATGAACTGAATGCTTGTGTCCCTGCAAAATTTCCGTGTTGATGCCCTAACCCTTCAATGGCCCAAAGCAAAGACCTTCTCCACTTTGTTGTGGTTTCACGTCCCTCCTTAGACAGGCATCATAATACTCTCCTAATGTGCTCACACAGCCTCAGGAGGGAATCTGGACCGCTTACAACTGTCAGGGTGGAGGGGAAGAGATGTATAGGGATACAGCCAAGAATGGAGCACGTGAGGACAATAGCCGCGGTTTTGTTTGTTGCTGTTTAGTTGCTTAGTCCTGCCCAACTCTTTTGTGACCCCATGGGCTATAGCCTGCCAGGCTCTTCTGTCCAAGGGATTTCCCAGGTAAGAAAACTGGAGTGTTTTGCAATTTCCTTCTCCAGGGAATCTTCCCAATCCAGAGATCAAACCTGCATCTCCTGCACTGGCGGGTGGATTCTTTACTGCTGAGCCCCCAGGGAAGCCTCAGGGTAGCACAATTATGGGTGACCTTTTCCTCTTCTTCTGTTTCCTAAATGGGTGCTCTGGTCATATGATATTTATATCATTCAATCTTTTAATTGCAAGAAAAAATTATGCTGGCAAATAGGCAAAACACATAATCACAGCACACATACAAATACACAAACATATGCCTTACACACAAAGACACACATATTCACAAACACACAAACATACACATACAAAGACACACACAAAGACACACAAATCACACACACACACACATAAACAAACACATACTCATGAACACACAAAGACACATGAATTCCAAAGTAAGAAACCTTGCTTGGGTTCCTGGTTCTGCTACTTTGTACCATTTATCTTCCTCAGTCCCTCTTTATAAAAATCTGTATAATGGGCACAACTCCTGACCTGCCTATCTCTGTGGGATAACTGTGGGGCTCAGTGCCCACAAGGCAAGTAAAATGCTGTGTAGTATGGTGGGTAAGCCTCTGTGAATCGTCACCTTTACTTCCCACACAGTGACTTGGATGGTAAAAGAGGATCATTTGGAACATGTCCACTTGCCAAGAATAAAAGTGCAGAGATCAGCCCGACTAGCTCATAATTCATGGCCACTGGGGCAAGGCAGAGAGACCCAAGCTGGTGAGACCCAAGCACTGGCCTGGGAGTCACGGGAGTTTGTGCTGTCACTCAAGTCTCACGTCTCGGAGGAGGATCAGCACCCCTCCCCTGAGTCTTCTCATCTGAGACGTGGGCAGAGCAACACCCACCCCAGAAGGCCGCGGTGGGCATCAGGTGACTGAAGCTGGTTCACCACGGCCCACCCTCACCCAAGAGCTGTTTGACAATGCGTGTGAGGTGATATAAATGACACAGTTTGGGAAGAGACAGGGACAGGAAGCAGTGAAGGAGAAGTTAGAGGAAGCCCCCACCTGAGGCATCTGTACATGGCACCTGGTTCACTGCTGCCACGTGGCTGCCCCAGACTTTACATGAGCAGGAAGCGTGAGGACCATCAGCCCCATCTTACACAGGAAGGAAACTAAGGCTTGCGGTTCAGAGGCAACTGTCTGCACTCACAGAAGTTCAGGATGGATACACAAGGGCTTTGAAAGCCAGTCTCACCCCTGACTCAGGAAGTGTCCAATCGGGGAGTCAGGGCGAGCAGGACATAGGGCTGGGGTAGTCACCCCCTTCCAGGAGGGGCTGAGCCTTGGCTGTGAGATCAGACGAAGGACAGAGCCAGCCTGGGAGTCGAGGTTCGGCTCCACCACTTCTTCGCCATGTGACCTTGTCTGGGCCATGTAGCCCTCTCTCCGAGCCTCGGTCTCCCCATCTTTAAAATGGGCAATATCATGTCTCCTTCCAGGACAGTCGGAGTCTAGGCGAGTGAAGAGCTCGGTGCAGACAGCCACCTGCAGCCACCGCGGCTACTTTGTCCCTTGTCCAGGACTCACAGCTGCACATTTAGAGTTTATTAAATGACTAACCAGAGCACGGCACTTTCCTGGCAAAGCCTCCCCCAACAAGCTGGCAGTTAGAAACCCGAGACGAGACGGGTGGAGGCGCGGAGGATCCAAACAGCAGCATGTGTTTATCGTTCGTGCCGCTCTGAGCTTCTGTGCCACAAAGCGGCGCCGGTGGGAATGAAGGGAAAGTGTGAGGCTAGGGCCTCAGTTAGCCTGTCTGCATCACGCAGTGGCAAATGGAGGGGGAATCAGCCCGGGGGCTCACCTGCTGAGGGACAGAAAGATGGGAGCCCCCCCATCCCACCCCTCGGATATGGTGACAGAGGCTGACCAGGGCTGGGTACTGGCCCCCTGCGTTGCCCTGACAATGACCTCATAGAGGAGGCACTGCTATTACCCCATCTCACAGATGGAGAAAGCGAGGCCTCAGGAAGTGAAATAATTTTCTCGAGAACTCACAGTTATCACTGGAGGACCTGAATGATTCAGGAACCTGCCCTTTTAAGCCTAATGCGAAATTTTGTGTCTTCAACCCTTCATAGTTCACAAAATATTTTTCTGTTTGATCTTATCTGACTCATCATTTGTAATGGATTGAATTGTGCCCCATCCTCTCCCACCCCCTGCAAGTTCGTATGCGTGCTAAGTCGCTTCAGTCATGTCCGACTCATGGCAACCCCGAGGACTTGCAGCCCACCAGGCTCCTCTGTCCATGGGGTTCTCAGGCAAGAACACTGGAGTGAAGACCTTCTCCATTGGATCTGCCTGGCTCAGGGATCAAACCCGCACCTTTTACCTCTCCTGCAATTAGCAAATGGGTTCTTTACCACTAACGCCAACGGGGAAGGCCTCAAAGTCCTAACACCCTAGGACCTCCCAATGTGACCTTGTTTGAAAATAGGGTCACTGAAAATGAAATTAGTAGGGCTCACCCTGGAGCAGGGTGGGCCTGCATCTAATACGACCGATGTCCTTAGAAGAAGGGGAAATGTGGACCCGCACACACACACACACACACAGAGAGAGAGAGAGAGAGAGAGACAGAGAGACAGAGAGACAGAGAGACAGAGAGAGAGAGAGAACCCCATGTGAAAAGGAAGGCAGAGAGGGATGATGATGCCTCTACGAGCTAAGAAATACCAAAGACGGCTAGCAAACCACCAGACATGGGGTGAGAGGCCCGGAACAGCCTCCCTAACAACCCTCAGAGGAAACTAGTTCTGTAGACACATGGATCTCCGACTTTTGCCCCCAGACCTGGGAGACAGTAACTGTCTACTGTTACTCGGCTTAGGATACTCTGTTATCCAAGCTCTAGGAAACAAATATATAACTCTTCTGAGAAATAGGGTCAGTTGTTCCTATTTTATTTTATTAAAATTTTTTTTATTTAAAATAGTTTGGCTATACCTCGCAGCATGAAGGATCTTAGTTCCTTGGCCAGGTATCCACGCCTGTTCTCCATGCAGTGAAAGCAAGGCGTCTTAACCACTGGACCACCAGAGAAGCCCCCAGTTGTTCCTATTTTATGGGTGAGGAAAAGGAGACTCAGAGAAAAGTGTTACAGGCCGAACAGCCAGAAGTGAGAGGGTCAGGAAACCCAGTGCGTTTGTTGACTGTCCCAAAGCTTATCCCATCTAACTGGTGCTGCTCTCACAGATTATAATCTGAAATTAAAAGGCGCTTGCTTCTTGGAAGCAAAGCTATGACCAACCTAGACAAACCTAGTATTAAAAAGCAGAGACATTACTTTGCCAGCAAAGGTCTGTATAGTCAAAGCTATGGTTTTTCCAGTAGTCATGTATGGATGTGAGAGTTGGCCTATAAAGAAAGCTGAGCACTGAAGAATTGATGCTTTTGAACTGTGGTGTTGGAGAAGACTCTTGAGAGTCCCTTGGACTGCAAGGAGATCCAACCAGTGAATCCTAAAGGAAATAAGTCCTGAATATTCTTTGGAAGGAATGATGGTGAAGCTGAAGCTCCAATACTTTGGGAACCTGATGTGAAGGACTGACTCATAAGAAAAGCCCCTGATCTGGGAGGGATTGGGGGCAGGAGGAGAAGGGGACAACAGAGGATGAGATGGCTGGATGGCATCACTGACTCAATGGACATGAGTTTGAGCGAGCTCTGGGAGATGGTGAGGGACAGGGAAGCCTGGTGTGCTGCAGTCAGCCCATGGGATGGCAAAGAGTAGGACATGACTGAGTGGCTGAGCAACATATTGGCAGAGTGCTTTACAGTTTGCGAGGATTCAACATATATCCATCAATGGCACAAGAACCACAAAATCCTTTGCAATTACAGGGAACGTGGTAGCAGCCCCATTTCCAGTGGAGGAAAAGGGTGCTTAGGGAGGAGGATGGATTTCAGACGGTGAGATTGAAATCAACATCCGCAGTGTTCACCTGCTGTGGTGTGACCTTTATTCCTGCATTCCCTGATTTAAATGCTTGTTCTCCTGCTCACACGATCCTGGTCTGAAGAACAGTCATGTATCCCTCTTCTCTGGTCTAGCGAATAGGCCAGAATCTGTGCTGAACACATCAGGACAGATACCTCGAAAAATATTTGAAAACAGTCCTTTGATGCCACCTTGCAAGTAAGACATGTACCCTGATTGCCCCAGCTCCTAGGAAGACAAGCAGAAGGAAACGGATGTGTTCCTTTCCAGCCTCTGGAAGCAGCAGAATCTCGCCCAGGTCTTGGAAGAACACAGCAAAGAGCAGTCTACACTGACTCCATCCCCGGCTCGTGAGGAAATCCAGTTCTGTGACTCGTTTTCAGCTAGACAACAGGTGGGAAGGCGAGAGCTGAGCTCCCAGACCTCTTAACAGGGAGCGCCGGGCTGCAAATAAACCTAATCCTGCAACACAGCGGGGACTCTGGCGGAGATGAGTTTGTGTGGCTACGGCGTGAGTGGCAGGGGTTGCCCCACTGGTGGATGCCAACCTGCCCCGAGCCCCCAGGCACCTTCTGCACTCCATCCTTGCTTGATACCTTGTCTGAGAGCCCCTGACTGCAAAGACCGCAAGCCCATGGGGAACGCACTTGTGACGGCACGTTAATAACAGCTTGCCAGCTCTTACTTCCATCCAGCTTTGGGTACAGCGCCTTTTGGTTCCACCAAACTGACGGAAGGTACCGTTATCGTCACAGGTGACTGTCTGTGAGTGTGTCAGTGAGGGCGGCTAACCCCTGGGACCTGGAAGCAGGGGTTGCTAAGTGGGGGCTGGGGTCAGGGCAACGTTAGGGGATGTCAGGGGTGTTTTTGCAGAGGAGCCAACAGTGCCCCTGAGTCTTGACAGGTGAGCAGGAATTTTGCAGAAGGACAAAGAAGAGGGGAGGGCATGGCAGGTGGAGAGAAGAGGAGGGATAAAAGCAGGTAGGCAACAGAGACTTGGGTCTCTGAAGAAGCACCATGGTCCCGGAGGCTGGAGTGATGGGGGAGCTGGGCGGTTGGTGGGGATTTCTCCCTACCCCACCTTCTTCCGAGATTGGCCTTCCTGGCCTCCTCATCCCTGCGTTCCGCCCAATGCACATTTTTCAAGGCTTGGATGCTCCCACCTCCGTCTCTCTCTACCTTCCAGGCCCTTCTCTGGGCCGAAGTGTGTACCTGGCCACGCTCCCATCCAGCTCCACCCCTTGAGGGCTCACCTCCCACTCGTGTAATTATCTGACTGCTCCTCTCAGCTCTCAGAGCCTGGCCTCTGTTAAGTATCTATTGAACGGATGGTGTGCTGATTTCCAATTGTTGCTATGGCACATCACCACAGACTCACAGTTTAACATAATGCAAGCATACCCTTCTACAGTTCTGCAGGTCAGAAGCTTGAAATCGGCCAAATGCATAGAAACCAAGGCGTCCGCAGGACTGGTTTCTTTTGGAGGCCGGGGCTTCCCTGTCCTTTCTGGATTCTAGAGACCACCTGCCCTCCCTGGCTTGGGTCCCCACATCACATGGTCTTTCCCTGCTCTGCTTCCTTGCTCACATCTCCTCCAGCTCCCCTGACTCCCTCTTGAGGACTCTTGGGATGGGATCAGTCTCTCCCAAACAGTCCAGGGAAGTCTCCTCATTACAAAACCCTTAATTTCGTCACATGAGCAGGGTCCTTTGCTACATAAGGGAGCATACTCAAAGACTTTGGGGATTAGGATGTGGACATCTTGAAGGGGCTGTTATTCACCTTGCCACAGATGAGGATGCTAACTCAGGGGGCTTGATCTCACTCCAGCCTGAGTGGGGTGAGAGCAGGTGCATGGCAGCGCTGGGGGGCATGATGACGCTGACACGTTTGAGGTGCAGAAAACCTGTGAGGTAGGACTTCCCTGGTGGCTCAGATGGTAAAGCGTCTGCCTACAATGCAGGAGACCCGGGTTCAAGCCCTGGGTCGGGAAGATCTCCTGGAGAAGGAAATGGCAACCCCCTCCAGTATTCTTGCCTGGAAAATCCCGTGGACGGAAGTAGGCTCCTCCATCCATGGTATTGCAAAGAGTCAGACACGACTGAGCGACTTCACGTTCACACCTGCGAGCAGGGCATGCCGGGAGAATGTGTGTGGAAATTGGACAGCTGTGCCTGGAGGACTGATTATGTGAAACTGAACAGTCTAGGGTTTCACTTGAAAGAAAGGGGGACATGCTGCAAAAAAAAAAAAGTAAGGGGCATAAAGCAAACCCACTGCTTACTTCTGTGGCCTTGGTTTCCTTGTCTGAAAACTGGGAGGATGGGCTAGGCTGAATGTCTGGTTCCATCAGGCCATGCAGCTAGGATGTTAGTAAGGACCGAGGCCAGGGATCTGACTGCCCAAGCTGTAGCTCCTTCCCTTCCCTCCCGTCCTCTTACCGCATCCTTAAGTAGCCCTGCTCTCTCTCCCTCCTCCTGTGTGTGTCTGTATTGAGATACACTTTACAGACCACACCATTCATTCAGAGGGTGCAGAACAATGGTTTTTAGAATCTTCACAGGGTTGTACAACTGTCATTAACTCTAGAACGTGTTTATCTCGCTAAACAGAAGTGCCCCCGAGCCCACGGAACCCACGACCTACTTTCTACGCAGCCCTTCTGTGGGCCTGCCCCTCCTGGCTCCTGCCAGTCCTTCACTGCTCGCTGCCAAACGGGAGGCTTCCGCTGGCTGTCAGCCTGCCCTACCCACGCGTTCACTTCCTGACCCTCTGCCTTCAGGCTTCGGCCCACATCATTCGACTGAAAGGCTTTCTAAAAGGTCAACGGCGATCCCCGGGCCAGATTCAAAGGCTTTTCCTCGGCACCTCCCGACTGGCCGGCAGTCTGGACACTAAGGACCTGCCGATGGTCACGGTGGGCCCTTTACCGGCCCCCATGCCCTCCCCTGCCCGGATGCCTCATCTTTTATGAGCAGTGTGAAGGGTGGGGATGGGGTTCTGGCCTTACCCTCTTCCTTCTTCAGTAGAAGCTAATGCCTGTGATCTGAATGCCAGCTTCACCGCACACCAGCCATGTGAGCCTGGGCAGCTGACTTCATCTCAGCTCTCTTTCTTTATTGGTGTTTCAGGAAGAGTAACAGTACCTATCCCTTGGGGTTGTGTGAGGACTAAGTGGGTTAATTCATGGAAAGTGCTTGCTTGGAGAACTCCTGGGGACATTTGTTCTTGTTTAGTCGCTCAGTCCTGTCCGACTCTTTGTGCTGATCCCCTGGACTGTAGCCCGCCGGGCTCCTGGCTGTTCTTGGGATTTCCCAGGCCACTGGGCACATACAAACATGCTATGATAAGTGTTTGCTAATATTATTTTGTTCCTTCTTTTATTCAATGAGTTTATTTCATAGTCATTTTTTTTTTGGCAGTAACTTCTATGCATTGGACTTCCCTGGGGTTCAAATTTCCATTAAATTAAATTTTAAGCAAGGACTTTAGGCATGGATAACTCCCCTCAAAGCCTCACTTTTGCAGCCTATAGGATGAGGATCGCAGTAGCTGGGTCTTAGGCTTGGTGCATGCTCGCTCTCTGGCTTAGCTGTGTCTGACTCTTTTGCAACCTCACGGACTGTAGCTCACCAGGCTCCTCTGTGAGCATTTTCTAGGCAAGAATAGTGGAGTGAGTTGCCATTTTTTTCTCCAGGGGATATTCCCTATCCAGGGATCCAGGGACATGTCTCCTGCATTGGTAGGAGGATTCGTTACCACTCTGCCACCTGGGAAGCCTTAGGGATTTTGGAAAATTTAAATAAATTAATCCATGCAAAACCCCATGGAGTATACAGTCCATGGAATTCTCCAGGCCAGAATACTGGCATTAGCCTATCCTTTCTCCAGAGGATCCTCCCAACCCAGGGATTGAACCCAAGTCTCCTGCATTGCAGGCGGATTCTTTACCAGCTGAGCCACCAGGGAAGCCCCAGAACAATGCCTGGAATGTAGTAAATCCTCTAGAAATGTCAGCGGTAGTGGTAGTTATAATTATCCAGCCTTCTTCTCTCAAGTTCAGGTGCGTCTGACTTGCCCATGGACCTTACTTGCTGTTCTACCATCACTTTAAACCGAACCCACATCTGAGCGTGTTAATTTTCTCACAGCAGCTTCCATCACTACTGACTTGAATCACACTGCTAGCACACTCAGCCCCAGCTTCCCAGACTGACGGACCATTGGTCATCTGCTTGCCCGGCAACCTCATGAGAAGGGTTGACTCATTGGAAAAGACTCTGATGCTGGGAGGGATTGGGGGCAGGAGGAAAAGGAAACGACCAAGGATGAGATGGCTGGATGGCAACAAGGACTCAATGGACGTGAGTCTGAGTGAACTCCGGGAGATGGTGATGAACAGGGAGGCCTGGCGTGCTGCGATTCATGCGGTCGAAAAGAGTCAGACACAACTGAGCGACTGAACTGAACTGGACTGAACTGAACTTGTCCTTTATATCGGCTTTCCGTCCTTCCCAGTGACCCAGATTCACTCCTTCTCTCCCATTCCACAGCTTCCACTTTTGTCTGGGGCTTGTCCACCCAGGCGTAAAAATTTGCAGTTACCTCCTGCCTGCCCCAGTCCATCTTCCAAACCAATGTGTACATGGCATACATGCATATGTTAACTGCTTCAAGATGACGCTTCTAAGCACTCTCCCTACACCCAGCTGGGCCTCTGAAGGGGCTCGTAAATCTTTTCCTTTCTCTATTTTTGGCTGCGCACAGTCTTCGCTGCTGCACGCGGGCTTTCTCTAGGTGCGGCGAGTCGGGGCCACTTTGGAGTGGAGCGAGGGCTTCTCTCGTTTCGGGGCATGGGCTCTAGGGTGCATGGACTCTGTAGTTGTGGTGCACGGGCTCAGCTGCCTTACACACGTGGCACTTCCAAGACCAGGGATCAAACCCATGTCCCCTGCATCGACAGGTGGATTCTTAACTACTGGACAACCAGGGAAGTCCCAGGAGCCTGTAAATCTTTAAAAGAGGTCTCCACCAGCCAACTGCCATCTGCCATAATTAAGTGGGACTTTCCGTGGTTTCTTCTCCAGTCTTTGCCTCTTGGTTTTGGCTTGGGTATATGTTTCAGAGAATTGGCTTCATCCTTTTTTACCTTCCCAGTCTGGTATTGGAGTTGAAGTCTGGGAGTTCTTTAAAAGGGACAACGACACCCTCACCCATCCTTGTCTCTTGAGCCATTCCACTCTCCTTCTCACTGGTTCAACAGCAATCTCCCTTTTATCATGTCAACCTCTTGCTCTGTGTCAGATAAGGGTCCCTAATCAAACTCAGCATCACATTATTTTTCCTTCATTTATTCTTTTAGGCAGACCTCTATCTTTGTAGGGTTCATGATGTCACAGAATGAAAGACACATGTATAATTAAGCCACAGTTAATAACATGGAAGGAAGAATGCAGCGGACCCATAATGAGAGATGGGAGCACTTAGATCAAATAAATGACTGCATTTGCGCAGTGAACTTCACTATAGCCAAGGCAAAGAGAGATATACAAGGAAGGGCATAATTAACATAATTTACTAAGGGTAATCATACCAGATTGCTAGGGAAACAAATTCCTTTCCTACCTTCAAACAGGAGGATGACATCATCTCACAGACCAGCCCCAGGAGAATTTCTGCAGTGATGGGAATATCCTTCTATGTCCGCATGGTCCAATATGGTAGCCACTAGCCACATGCAATTACTGACCACTTGAAATGTGGCCAAGGAACTGAATTTTTCACTTGACTTAATTAAATTAAATTTGGATAGCTACCTGTGGCTAATGGTACCATAATTAGAGCGCAATCACAGACTTATATGCAAATAATGTTATAAAATATCTTTAATGGAATATTATAAAATTGTCAAGACCTTCCTGCAACCCTGTATCTGTTTGCTAGGGCTGCCATAACAAAATACTGCAGGCTTGGAGGTGGTATTAAATACAGAAATGTATTTTCTCAAATCCTGGAGGCTGGAAGTCCAAGATCAAGGTGTCGGTGGGGTTGGATGCATTCTGAGCCTCCTTCCTGGGCTTGCAGATGGCCATCTTTTCATGAGACCACATCCTCACTTAATCTTTATGCAAACATCTCCCATGTCTCTCTTCAACCTAATCTCTCTTCTGATAAGGATACTGGTTGGGTTGTATTAGGGTTACTCAAAGGTCTCACTTTAATTATCTCTTTAAAGGCCTGTCTCTAAATACAGTCATATTCTGTGGTACTGGGATTGGGGGCTTTAACATGTGAATTTCAGGGAGCACACAATTCAGCTCATGACAGTTTCCTCTGTGTGCTATTAAACAGAAGACAGGTAAAGGCATTTGTGATCAGAAGCCATAGCTGTATACTCCACGTGCGTATCTTTCTAGGGCCATACTTGGGCCAAGATGTGCTTCCGGGAATTGAGAGATTAAATGATGTCATATTCCTTAGGCCACAGTCTCTAAATAACAATCTTCTCACCCAAAATGTCAACTCATTCTCCTTTAAAGTGAAGTCTCTCAGTTGTGTCCAACTCTTTGCGACCCCCTGGACTGTAGCCTACCAGGCTCCTCCATCCATGGGATTTTCCAGGCAAGAGTACTGGAGTGAGTTGCCACTTCTTTCTCCAGGAGATCTTCCTGACCCGGGGATTGAACCCGGATCTCCCGCATTATAGGCAGGCGCTTTACCGTCTGAGCCCGGCAGCAAAGGCAAGGCCAGTTCAAATGCAAGATTTGAACTCCATTGAGCAGATCAGGTTTATTTCCTCTCATCCTTTGTTCCTGTTCCTGTGCTTTGTTCAGACTTCTCTACCCCAGGTACCCCATACTCATTCTCACTTCTCTGATTTTTTTCACACTGTCCCTCCTGCTGGCAATATTTTGTTTTTATTAACCCCAACATCATCCTAAGAATCTATATGCTGCTAATTTCAACCAAGACCTAACTCATTCTCAAAACCATCTCTAAACATTCATTCTTCCTTAACACCATTCTCCTCTGTTTACAAATCCAGCTACACTTGAAACTGCCATCCCAAAATAGAAAATGCAGTTCTTCTGTTTCATAGGTCTTAGGGATTGTCTCAGGAATGAAATCATAAATGTAAGCGTCAGGGAACAAATGACCTACTCTTCTGTAGATGTGACATCTTAATACAGTGTGAGCACATAGTAGGTGCCCAGTAATGTCTCTGCTGCTTGATTGACAGATGTATTGTTTTCTCCCTTTCCCATCTCTGAACTGTTTTTCCAGCTTTATGCACAGCTGCACATTTAGTATCTAGAGCCAAACCTGAGGCTGCAGCATTAAGTTGAAGATAGACAGCTAAAAAGGATCCCTAATCACCTCTGATATGATTAAATCCTCTAGTCTGAGTTCTCAGACAGTCCAGGAAAATTTTCTTTTAATCTCTGTGGGCTTTCTGTTCCATAGATGAAGTTATAGAGCTGGCCTGAGAAGTGATTTTGTGAACTCATTTACCAAAGGGGATGGGGGAGACTCACTGTAGTCATCCTTCAGAGGTTTGCAAGTAATAAGCATGCTCTGTTCTCTTCAAGCCCAGAAGAGCTGTGTGGGCTTGATAAATAGCCAAGCTTGGCCCAAGTGCAGCTTCTAAAATGCTGTCTGTAAATACTGCTGAAGAGAACCATCACAAAGTTGGTGGGTGTTGCTGCTGAGTGACTGTGGGTGCTCTTGTTAGCAAACAGGGCAGCAGCTGGCTCTCTCTGCTCTGTGAGTGACTAGCCTGCTACAGGGACTATAATTCCTTTGCTTTCCTGGTGACTGTCTTAACCAACATGACGTCTTTGATTTTTTTAAATCAAATCAAATCAATTAGTTATTTTTGGCTCTGCTGGCTCTTCGCCGTGTGTGGGCTTTTCTCTAACTGTGGTCCTCGGCTTCTCGTTGCAGTGGCTTCCCTTGCTGTGGAGCACAGCTCTAGGGCACACGGCCTTCAGGGGTTCGGCTCCTGGGCTCTACAGCACAGGCTCGATAGTTGCGGTGCAATGGCTTACTTGCTCTGAAGCATAGGGGATCGTTGAGCAGGATTCGAACCTGAATCTCCTGCACTGACAGGTGAATTCTTTACCACTGAGCCACCAGGGAAGCCTCAAGACAGCTTCATATAAAGTGGTGGTTCTCAACTAGGGAAGGGTTTGCCTTCTCTCCATCTCTCCTGGGGAACATTTGACAATGGCTGGAAAAAGTTTTCATTGTCCTAGTTGGCAGTGGGGGCAGGGTACTATTGGTTTAGTGGGAGCAAAACTACCCCCAAAAGGGTGAAAATTGGTTCTCCAAGGATTTTTTTTTAAGTTGTACACTTTTAATATGTGTAAAACACAAACATACATACAGGACATAGATAGATGATAGGTGGGTAGGTAGGGAGATGGTATATCTGTGGGACTAAAGTTTCACGAAGAATTGATGCTTTTGAACTGTGGTGTTGGAGAAGACTCTTGAGAGTCCCTTGGACTGCAAGGAGATCCAACTAGTCATGGAGATTAGCCCTGGGATTTCTTTGGAAGGAATGGTGCTAAAGCTGAAACTCCAGTACTTTGGCCACCTCATGGGAAGAGTTGCATTGGAAAAGACTCTGATGCTGGGAGGGATTGGGGGCAGGAGGAGAAGGGGACAAAAGAGGATGAGATGGCTGGATGGCATCACGGACTCGATGGACGTGAGTCTGAGTGAACTCTGGGAGATGGTGATGGACAGGGAGGTCTGGCGTGCTGCGATTCACGGGGTCGCAAAAAGTCGGACACGACTGAGTGACTGAACTGAACTGAAAGTTTCACAGAGGAGGTTAATTAAGAAAAAAGTATTAAAAAAAAAAAGTGATGCCATCCAGCCATCTCATCCTCTGTCGTCCCCTTCTATTCCTGAGATGTGTATAAGAGACAGGATCCAGCCGGTCCATCCTAAAGATCAGTCCTGGGTGTTCATTGGAAGGACTGATGCTGAAGCTGAAACTCCAATACTTTGGACACCTCATGTGAAGAGTTGACTCATTGGAAAAGACTCTGATGCTGGGAGGGATTGGGGGCAGGAGGAGAAGGGGACAAAAGAGGATGAGATGGCTGGATGGCATCACGGACTCGATGGACGTGAGTCTGAGTGAACTCTGGGAGATGGTGATGGACAGGGAGGTCTGGCGTGCTGCGATTCACGGGGTCGCAAAAAGTCGGACACGACTGAGTGACTGAACTGAACTGAAAGTTTCACAGAGGAGGTTAATTAAGAAAAAAGTATTAAAAAAAAAACTCCATATGGGGCAATAATTTTAAAAGGTTGAAAAGACTGCTTTGTAGAAACTTCTCCCCCACCTTCACTTACTTTCTAACATATACCCTAATTTATTCCTTCCAGAACTTATTGCAGTTGGAGAATACCCTACTTACTTTTGTTCACTTGAGTTTTTCTCTTTTTGGGGGGTGGTGGTGGTTATTTTTTAAATTATGAAAGTGTGATAACACATTCACAGGAGACTTGGAAAATATGGAGCAAGGTTACATATAGTTCTACTATACATTACAATTATTTTTAAAGTAGATAAATTAATATTTTTAGTTGGTGTTTCAATATCAAACTCTCAAAAATTAATAGAATGAATATATAGAAAAGTAGAAGGATATAGTAGACCTGAAAAGCACTATGAACCAATTCAACATAATTCAGATTTATACAATTTTCACACAACAGTAGGATACAAATTCTATTTAAGTTCCCATAGACTATAAACTAGGAGACCCTGGAACACATCCAGGATGTAAAACAAGCTGCAGATATGTCATGTCTCAAGGTGTCACTTGAGTTTCTCCTGCCCCACCCCTCTAAACATGAGCTTGAAACTGAGGGACCTTGGCCATCTGCTTGCCACTGTGTCCCCAGCAATGCACAGTGTTGGGCATGCAGTTGTTATGCAGTACAAATTTGGTGATTCAAGAGCATTGTAACCAAGCAAGGATTGATTTCCAAGACCAGACCAAGGACCCACTGGATTATCCAGACCCCTCTTCAATTTTAAGCCTCACTTCAGTGTTACCAGATTTGTTGGATCCCTTTTGGAAACTAAGCTGAAGTCCCCTTCTTTGCTCCATGGTCAAATTAATCTCTTATACCTGGTCTCAACTAGCCCAAGTTTACTCTTTTCCCCGCCCTCTGAGACCAGTCATTCTACAGTCTCCCTCTTTTCTCTTCCAATGAGAGACCAGAGTGAATAACATATCGATGTCTGACCCATTAAGTTAATATATTTTCAAGAAAAATATAACCGTAGGCTAGCCATCTTGGAAATTACACAGCAGAGGAAACGTATGATTATCTGATTTGACTTAGCAATCAATGACATTACGGTGAACATGGGCAGAAGAAAAAAGACTGGAAGGAAGTAAACCAAAATATTAACAGTGTTACCCATCTCCGGAATGTGGATTTTCAGTTTATTTTTTCCTATGTTTTTGGATAATTTAGGTTTCTTATACTAAGCATGCATTTCTTTTACCATAAAAGAGAGGGGGTTTTGGTGGCTGGGTTTTTTAAGCACTGTTTATGATATTGCTGTGTCAAGTAGGCATATACAGGCTTGATCCACGGATCCAGGACTGGTCCTACTTGATTACATGGTGATTCCCACAAAAATATTTTGTGTGGGAGGGATTTCTGTGGTCAGGAAGGCCACTGGATTTTGGCCAACCTAGTCCATTAGGCAAACAGCACCAAGTTTCATGCCAGGATGACAGCTACTATTTGTCCCCCAGAATATTTTATATTTGTTAGATTTTTCATAAGTGTCCATGATTCCCCAAAATATAAGACATTCATTCATGCTATATGCAAAAACCAAACAACCAAACAAAAGAACACAAGCCCACATCTTTTACAGTATTTTCCAAGGGCTTCTTGGCTGCCTGAAGCCAAACTCGTGATATCCGGACCAAGGACGATTTCTTAATGAAATGTCTCTTGAAGCCTGGACACATTTCTTCATTTCTTCCTCACGGGTAGCTCCCATGACCGACTTCCCAAATATCCAAAACCACTCCTGTCCTGAAGAATTTTCTAGATACTCCCTCCTCCTAGCCCATCTCTTCTGAACCACTACAGCCGGTTCACACTTTGGTATTTGAGGAGTTCTTGTTTTGTGTGATCAAGGAATGCTTTCAAATACTAGAACTTTGGCAGATTAGTTAATAAAACGACTTAAACACTAGACAAACACTAGTCCAACAGTGCCCAGGGTGAAGCAAATGACGTCCGGAAGGGGATCCAAGCACCCGGGCTTGGCACACACATTATTTCAGCTCTGAGTCATTGTCTGCTCTGACCTAGGTCTCATATACCCACAAGTGAGGATGTAATTGATGTTGCAACACTGTACACACTCTCTTGGAGCCGAGATGAATCGTACATACCCATCAAAATCTGGTGACCTACTGGGAAAGGTTCATGGCACAAGAGACGTATTGACACACGTGGTTTAAGAACCACTACAAAACTTAAAATATATCTTACATTCATAGCAGTCCATACTCTAGGACAATGACGTTTAGGATCCTCATTTAAAGCAAACAAACCTTGGGGGGAGTAGGTAAGGATCCCTTAATAAAAGACTGGATCTGCCAGAATCACAAGGAAGAGACTATCTGCGGAGGGAAACATCATCCTTACCTCCTCCAGGGCCCACAGAGAGTCCACCACGGGCTTGATCTTCCTCTGGCTGTAGAGTGCAATGAGCTTGTCCACCACTCCCCGGATGAGGCCAGCACGGCCCTGTTTGAAGAGCAGGTTTAGAAGGGAAAACCCAGCGATGACTTTGTTCTCTTCGTATAGCTTGATGGGGTTCACCTTCTCGACTTGCCACCACTGGAAAGAGAGAAGGTGTGGGTGCCAAGGAGTCAGTGCTGGGAAGGCTGGGGGGATTCCCGCTGGCCAGGAGGTACCTCTGGCTGGTGTATTTTTGCAAGTGCTTCCCAGGCTGGGCGCTGCCATGAGTGCACACGATGCTTCTAAGAGGCTCAGGATCCAGGTGGGGGAGAGCCCTTTACGAAGACAGCTCCCGGGCCGCATGTGACCAGAATGCTGAGTCACACAGTTGGAGTCGTGCCCTGGAGCTGGATCCTGTCTGACAATCTGCTCCCAGTTACTCTCCAGGCTTCATTTTTCTCGGTGACGGGCCGTGGCAGGATACTGCCTCTGAGGTTTCCTGGGAGAATTTAGCCTAAAGCACTTGGCTTAGGGGATGGTGGTGGTGGTGGTGGTGGTGGTGGTGACAGGCTGGTGAAGGGAGCAGGGTGGCAGAGAAGTCCAAGCGAGGTGGGGCTGTGGTGGGGTGCTTGTGGAAGCAGCTTTCCTTGTGGGGACAGCAGCAAGGCTGGGGGGGTTGGGCCAGAAAACACCAGATAAAGAAGAGAAGAGAAATAACAGAGGAGGACGGAACAGCATGATGGAGTGATGAAGCTCAGAGTGCTGGGACTAAACTGGCGGTTCTCAGCTCGGGCAGCTTCACCGCCCCCCCCACAAAGGACATTTGGTGAATGTTTGGGGAGGGTTTTTTGTTGTGATGACTCAAGGCAGGGAATGAACTGGCCTCTACTGGGATGAGGCCGGTGTGTGCGCTCACTCGGGGCCAACTCTTTACTACTCCTTGGACTATAGCCTGCCAGCCTCCTCTGTCCATGGAATTTTCTAGGCAAGAGTTCTGGAGTGGATTACTGGAGTGTTTCCTACTCCAGGGGTCTTCCTAACCCCGGGGTAAAACCCATCTCTTGCATCTCCTGCATTGGCAGGTGGATTCTTTCCCACTGCACCACCTGGGAATTGAGGAAAAGCCAGGGATGTTGCTAAAATCTTGCAATACACAGGACAGGCCTTTGAGACAAAATTATCCATCCACAAATGTCACTAGCACTAAGGTCCTAAGTGGGAAACCCACACCTACAAGCACGGCTGCCTTATTTCCTATCTCCTGTCTTCCACTGTAGACATGAAAAATCAGTGAGTGGGTGAAAGTTACTCAGTCATGTCTGACTCTTTGCAACCCATGAACTATATAGTCCATGGAATTCTCCAGGCCAGAATACTGGAGTGGGTAGCCTTTGCCTTCTCCAAAGGGTCTTCCCAACCCAGGGATTGAACCCAGGTCTCCTGCATTGCAGGCAGATTCTTTACCAGCTGAGCCACCAGGAAAGCCCAAGAATATTGGAGTGGGTAGCCCATCCCTTCTCCAGATCTTCCTGCCCCGGGGATCTAACCAGGGTCTCCTGCATTGCATGCAGATTCTTTACCAGCTGAGCTATCAGGGAAGTCAGAAGCAGGAAAAATAAGTAGATAACCCATTAACAAGCCACAGAAATGTTTATCCAGTGGCTTTTCTCTGTCTTGATTATGCCCCCTTTGGTTCTTGTTAGACTTTAGAAATTTGAAGTTCCAGTTTTCGGAGGACTTGAGATCAAAATGGTTACTAGTTTAATACAGAAGGCAAAGAGCCATGTGATGGACACTTAGGAACATTTGTAACTTCACATTTATGTTATGGTTTGTTTCCTTTACATCCTGCCTCCTTCTAGGATTGAGAAAGCTCAAAAAAGTAAAATACCTTGGCTTTTTTTTTTTAAGTAGGGACATGAGATGGTTGGAAAATAGGTCTAAGAAAGGTTGTCAACAGGGGTAAGGTTCATGCCCAACATTTTCACCAAAATCCAGTCCCCAGGGGCCCCAGGGCCGGCTCTGGAGGAGACGTGTACTTGGCCTGGGCTGCTTGCCACAGCAGCGGAGGCAGAGAAACGATAATAACTTGACTCATGGTGTATACACAGTGCTTCAGCAGTGTTTGTGAAGTGAAAGCTCACTGAGCCCATAACTGCTGCCCAGTCGTGGTTAAGTGAGTCCCAGAGTCAAACGCCTGGTTTTGAACCCCAGTTCTGTCACTTACTGGGTGCGCAACTGTAAGCAAATCGCTCAGCCTGTCTGTGTTCAGTGTCCCTACTGCACCTCGAAGGGTCGTCATGGAAGAAGTGTGATAATACATACAAACGACTTAGCTCAGCATCTGGCACGTAGGATGTGGTCTATACGTATGAAATCTTTTTATCATCAGAAGTTGGAGAGATATTTTGGATTGAGTGGGTAAGAGTTTTGGATCTGGAGTCAGACTGCTCTTGAAATGTTGACTTCAATTGTTATTATCAATACCCTTACGATCTAAAAACAAATGGCATGTGAACACAAACTCCGTAAGAGTTTTAAGTGGGAACATCAGTAGGATGGCTGCCTGAGAAATTCCTGTATGAGTCCAACTATGCCTTCGATTTCTAAGCTTTTCTCCAATGTACAAAAGAAAATGCTTTTTTGAACCTTCCAGAACAAAGCCATCATTCTACTGCCTCAGCATGCCCTACCTTCAATTTGCTTCTAACTGACCAACTAACAGTGAACTCGGCTCTGAAAGGGAACAAACTTTGTTCTTGACCTCCAACTATAAAGTCTTCTGGTAATCAGAAGCCTCGTTCTGGGCAGGAGCATCTTACCCTCCATTCTGGCTGTTTTTACAAGCGCCTTCATCGAACCTGGGCACACTGCAATTATTTCATTAACACTGTGTGTTGTGATTGTGCACGTAAGGGAGAAAGGGAAAACACTTCTTACAATAGTATGTAATTTCAGAGCAGTTTGGTTCCCCACAGCAGGCAGTCAGCATCACATTAATTACAGCCACAGCAATGAAACAGCTGCCAGGGACACAAAGCCTGTCTTCAGGGGACACGATCCAGACAGCATCCTTCATTAGGCTCCATTCTTGCTCTCCTGTTTATCCCGTGGCTGCGTAATCCTTGACCTGAACTTTGAAGTTCAAATGCAAGCAGAGGCCCTTTCATTCCACCCTCCGGGCAGGAAGTATTGATCATTCCAGAATCAGGGGGCGTTTGGGGATAAAGCCTTTGGCAATCAGAGTTGGCACTTTGAGGGCATCTGGATACCTCCACAATGTCATGCTGAGAGTAAATTCTAAACCCCTTGCCCTGGCTTTGTCTGACTGCCCTATTTATAATGCCTCCACCCCATCCTGCTCTTTTCTGTTGCAACACCCTATCTTCACCCCTTTCAGAGATGTTCTGACAAGCATCTTATTAATATGTGTTTCTTATTTCAGCTTGTCTCCCTCCCTCCCAAGGACATCAAGTGCACCAGCCTAATTCACTGTGGTACCCAGTGCTTGGCACAGCGCCACAAACAGCAGGTACTCAGAAGATGCTCACAAAGCAAGTGAGTCCATCAGTACCGCACTGGCTGCTGGGGAAGGTGGAGGAGAGAGGATGAAAGCAAGCTCTGATGAGACGCTGTGACTCCTTGTTGTGGGTGTGGGGGTAAAAATGCAGGTTCAAGTCCAAATTAGTTCATTCTAGCAACTGTAGCCCTAGGTGGGAATGCAGACCTGAGTAGGTTCGAGAAGCAAGTGAAAATGCCGGGAACGCAGCTTCTCAATTGCCGACACAGTATCCATTGTATTCAGAACATGAGCATCTAAGCTAGTGGTTCACACACTTGCCCCTGTTAAAATACTGCCTCAGAAGCTTGCGAAAAATTTGAGGTCCCATTGTATATCCAAGCCAGGAGAATAAGGATAGGAGAAATGTCAGGCAGTCCTGGAGACCTGGTTAGAAAGTAAGGCTGGTCTCTCCATGGACCAAACAAACTTCACTAATGCTAGGTTTATTCTTGACCAGTGATTAAGAACAACAATGATCTCTGTTGAAATAAAAAACAAAGCTTTCCGGAGTTTCTCTGACTCTCTCACCTCTCTGCTTCATTTGAACAAAAGCGCCCCAAGTCAGCCCTGACCATGTGTAACGAGCAGGGTGGGAACACAGGCTGTCTTGCAAATGAATGATGCAGATGAAAGACAAACAAGAGTTAGCCTATCAGGTCCATGTCCTTAGAAGAGCTTACCCCATGCCAAGTACCGCACCACCCTCGTACATTAGACGCACAGATACTTACTGATTTTGCAAAGCTGAAGAAGCTCTTGGTCTCTCCAGTCACCATGTTGGATGAACCTGCAAAGGGAAGAGTCCTAAGTCAAGCTCATGAAAATCAATCTCTTGGTTCACAGGGAAGAATGGCAGTTGTTTGGCCCCTAACTGTCAAGAGCTTGAAAATAAATTTAATTCAGCCTTGGAAAAGTGAGGGAAACGAGGGGGTGGGTGGTGTCAAGTTGACAATTTTAACTAAGTATCACTGGATCAAAGAGGAAGTAACATTTCTCAAGGCTAATGTTTCATCACTTGGGAAAATTGGTCATGTGGCAAAAATGTGATTTAAGCCAACATTCTAATAAAGTGATGGGCTGCCAAAATGTCTTGCTGGCTCCGTTCTTGGAGACTGAGAAATGAACTCATTTGTGAGCTTCCTTTATGGTTTTAATTTGATTCCTCGGTGAGTGAGAGGCTTGGGGAGGTGACATTGACTGGGCATTTCATGGTGGGGAGAGGTGCAGCTGGGCTAGAATTTAGATGGATGGAAATATAAGGTACAGAGCAACAGGTGAGGGTGAAACAGGTTCAGAAGTCAAGGAAATGGTGTGACTCATATGTTACCTCCAAAGAGGTCTGGGCAGAAAGGAGAAAACCATTTCAGACCAAAGGTGTAGGTAACCGAGCTTTGCTAGTGAGAACAAGTGATATTCAGAGGGAAGACAGGAAGCTGAGTTAGGGAAGCTTCCCGAAGATGCTCGTGCAGAAAGAAAAGACTCCCTCCTGGGTTCTGGGTTGGGTGGAGGGTGAGAGATACTATACAATATTGGTGCCTTTTCAACAACTCCTCTGCTTTGTCCCTACAGATTTGGGACTAAGATCTTCTCAGAGGACTGGTAAATGAAAAAAAAAAAAAACCAAAAACCAAAAACCAAAAAACAATGTCTATCTTAAACTCACTTCTTTGGCATTGGTGAACTTGCTTCTCCTTGTATGGCATGGCTTTGATGGGATACAAACATCACAGCACTAGGCTTTGATTACTTAGTAGTTGAGTAACTGATACAATGAATTAGATACTTGTGATACGATCAAGCTGTATTACACCAGAATGACATCGTGAAACTAAGGCAAGAAAACAGAACTAGGACATGAGCAAAGGTGGATAAAGTGTTCATCTGCATTTGACTCCCATGTCAGTCATAGCCAGTATCTGTATAGCGCACACTGACGCTCATAGCTTCTCTTACAATAGTAATAATTTACAAGTTATGCGTCCGCCTCCAAACACTTTCCACTATGAATACAGGGCCACTATTAATAATGCCAGAATACTCCAGCAATGAAAGCGTCTTCCTTCTCTTTCTGTCACAATGATCTGATGATGACAAAATGATGCTTGACCGCTTATACCTCTCACAGATCTCTTTTATAAACTTCTCAGCAAATAGTACAGAATTCAGCATTTTTTCCCTGAGTTATACAGAACTAAGGCTCAATTTTCTACTCTATTCTCATGGGACAGAGTGCCAAAAATCTCACACACTAGAGAACCCCAAGATCATCTGGCTTTGGAATGTGACATCTGGCTTTAGATATGTTTTTTTTTTCCTTTGTGGAGACTAATATTTAAATTGTTTTCTATGCCCATAACAAAGAGAAGAAGGGGAAGGGGAAGGAGGAGAAAGAGAAGGTGGTGTTGGATGAGGAAGACAAGGAAGCAAGGAAGAAGAGGGAGAAAAGAGAAAGAGGAGGCTCTGGGGTCTCATTCTGCTGGAGGAAACGAAACCTCTCCCAGATGTCCTTCATAAATGCCCCCAGACCCAAGAGCATATAAGTGAATATAGAGGCAGACGTGGACTTCATCCCTTCAGAGCTTCTGTCTTGATTGGGACGTACAGGGGTAGTTTAGAGGAAGGAAATTCTGTACTTTGCAATTCATCTTCAGTAATGAAGATCTTCCCATTTATCCCTACCCCCACCACCACCTGCATCCTATCCACTCCTCTCCATCCTCCTGTGGGTCCTTTATTGCTTCATTTTTGGAACTTCCTTTGAAGCTATTAGTATTTCCCTCCTGTGCCACCTACTGTGGTCAGATTCCACCTCGTCACTACCTTGGCTTGGCCTTGCTTTATTTCTTCTAGAATGAGACATGTTCATAGGATAATAGTGCAGAAGGCACTTTTATAATAGAAGGCAATGAACGGCGATAGCAATATTACAGAAAGCATGGAAAGTTGAGAGCACCCCCATCTTATTCTGCCAGCATATCAGCACATGTCCTCTTTCGGAGCTTTTGCAAGCACTCCCTGCCCCCGCTTCTGTTGAGCACTCACCGTATAAAATGTAGGTCCCCAGTGGCTTGAGAAGGCTGAGGCCTTTCCCGGTGTTGTCCCCACAGAGGCAATCCAAAACAATGTCCACTCCTTCAGCAGAGATTCTAAATGGTGAGATGACAAAGTAAAATATTGTAACCTGTCTGGGAACAAACGGTCAGTCCCTCTCCCCTCCCATGTCATACTGTTGACGCTCAGAAACACAGAGAGCTCTGAGAGCATCAAAACGCAGAGCAGAAGCCTGGGAGGCAGAGGTGTCCTCCCAAGTGCACCTCGAAGAATTTACAGAGCTGGAGGATGCTCAGAACCCAGCTGGTGGGGCCGGCGTGGAAGGTCGCAGCCTGTCTAGCCACCTCACTCAACGTCTCGGAGCCTCAGCTTTCTCCTTTGGAAAGTGAACCTAGCATGTCTTTTTGTGCTAGGAATGAAGTGAGATGACAGATGTGAGGCTTGGCCCATTGCTAACCACAACAGTCACTCTGGGAAGTTAGTCAACAACTCATACTTGGGGAGCTTGGGGCAAGTGCCTGACTCTGTCCAAGGTGCTGAAGACAGAGTGGCCCAATCAGCAAGCTCCCTGTCTTCATGAGGCTTCCAGTCTAGCAGGGTTTGCCTTTTTCCTTCTCCACCTCCCTCCTCAGTGAATCTATAAAGGCACACTAATTTAACTTGCAAACTTCTGTTTGTCCAATCGCCAGGTTCATAAATATATACACTATAAATACAAGTGTATAAATACAGTATATACACTATAAATATAATAGTGCATATAGTGTATAAATATATACATTATAAATACAGTCTTAGAGGAAGAGGGTTAAATAGAGGGGATCTTCCTACAGTGATGGAGGGTTCCAGCATAGAGGGGATCCACATCTATCCTCTGTTAGGAAGATTCCTTCATCTGTTTATTTATTTAACATTTAGCAATTCACTTCCTCATGCACCTAATAAACACTGGGATTCCTGGGTTAAAAGAGATTACGCAGGAGGGGCTGTAGGACTGGAACTCTCTGGAGATGTGTAGGGAAAATATTCCTGCCCACGGAATTACCAGTTGTGGCTGGACCCTGCTCTGGTCAGACAAGAAAGGCATTTCCTGAGGTTTGTGAGTTTGCAGGGGCTATCACTCAGTTTTTCTACCCCCACCCCCATCCTTGAGCAAAGTTCAGGCACTACCACTAGCTGATGTCACCAGCTGTGTCCTCAGTGTCACCAACTAGGGAATTACACAGGCACCTCCAGGGTTCAGACGCGAAGGTGACCTGATCAAAACTGATTGTTTCATGTGAAAAAAAAATGCTCAATGTTGCTAATTATTAGAGAAATGCAAATCAAAACTACAATGAAGTATCACCTCAGAGCAGTCAGAATGGTCATCATCAAAAAGTCTACAAACAATAAACTCTGCAGAGGGCGTGGAAAAAAGGGAGCCCTCCTACACTTTTGGTGGCATTGAAAACTAGGCAGCCACTGTGGAAAAATAATATGGAGGTTTCTTTAAAAACTAAAAATAGAACTACCATAGGATCAGCAGTTCCACTCCTGAGCATGTATCTGGAAAAAACACAATTCAAAAAGATACATGCATCCCAATGTCCATTGCAGCGCTATTTACAATAGCCAAGACATGGAAGCAACCTAAATGTCCACTGACAGAGGAACAGATAAAGAGGATGTAGCATACCCAAACAGACACACGATCAATATTGCTCAGTCATGAGAAAGAATAAAATAATACCATTTGCAGCAACATGGACGGACCTAGGAATTATCACACCAACTGCAGTAAGTCAGCAGAGAAAGACAAATATCATATGACATCACTTACATGTGGAATTTTAAAAAATGGTACAAGTGAATTTATTTACAAACAGAAACAGACCCACAGACTTATTAAACAAACTATGGCTATCAAAGGGGAAAGGCTGGGGGAGGAACAAATGAGGAGATTGGGATTTAAAAAGAAAATAACAAGTTGTAGTAAGGGCATTTCATTTCATCAAACTTTTATTTCCACTTACATATTTTT
Source organism: Madoqua kirkii (assembly GCA_006408675.1). Classification (NCBI taxonomy): domain Eukaryota; kingdom Metazoa; phylum Chordata; class Mammalia; order Artiodactyla; family Bovidae; genus Madoqua; species Madoqua kirkii. The sequence goes on along the minus strand of SJYC01028520.1, from coordinate 5,077 downwards.
AAAATATGTGAATGAGGGTGTGTGAGTTTATATAGATATGCAGAAGTATATGTGCACGAAACGAATGTGCATGTAAATAAGTACTCAGTTTGAACGACTATAAGATGGATTTTTCATGGTGTGTAATAATAGAAAAGAGTGGTTACAAACTTTCCTTGGTAAATGTTCTTTTCTTCTGGTTTGTACACTAATTGAAATAAAGCTGTTTAGAATGTTAAAAAATTAAAAAAGGGAGGGAGCCTGCTGCACAGCGGGGCTGGAGAGGCGGTGGGAGGAGGCACAGACGCTGCTGAGGCCGGGCTGAGCTGCCTGCTGGGGAGCTGCGGCCTTCCTTCCTCACGCCCACCGGTCGGTTTTGCTCCCTCTCGTGGAAGTGAGAGCCAGCCCTGCCTCTCCTAGCCAGCCCTCCTGGACCAAGTCCTCCCCGTGAACCTCACTTCCCCGAGACCCTCCCCTCGGCCTGGGGGATGCCGCCCAGGTGCAGGAGTGGCCTCCCCGACACGAGGCTGTTCACGCCTCCCGCGGCATCCCCGCTGGCCCTGCCTGTCCTCTGCTCCCCACTTCCTGTCCGGGGCTCCTCACGCCCACGTTCCGCTCATGGGCCCACAACCTCCCCTCTGCTCGCCCCAGTTCCTTGCACTGGCTGCCTGGCCTCGGCCCGCAGCTCTAGCCTCTGGACTGTGGTTCTGCAGAATGCGGGGCACGCCCACAGAAACACGTGACCATATGCTCTGCCCACTTCCCCATCCTCACTTACGACTCGCCACCCTAGGCACCCTGACTTTCTAGCTATTCCTAAAGCCCACATTCAAAAGCACCTACTGTGTGCCAGGCACAGCACTAAATCTCATCTCATGAGGCCTCGTGTCAATCCTGAGACTCAGGGCCACTGTTATACCCATTTGATGGATGAGGAAACTGAGGCTCAGTGGAGTCAGTTGCCTGTGTGGGGACTAGGAGGGCCCTGGTTTGAACCGGATGCCAAGTGAGAGCCCCAGAGATGGAGTAGGTTTTCTTAGGTGGGTTGTGGCCAGCCCAGGGGTGGCTACCACTGCCACTTATAGTTCCCAGTGGAGGCTGAGCGGAGAGTCAGGCAATGCACAGAGGCTGAAATAAGCCACAAATTTGCTGCACATTGCTGTCATCACATCCTTTTGAAGGTCAGTGGTGCAGTGGGGTGAAGGGAAGGGAGGAGGTGGATTCTGTGGATGAGAAGCTGGGTACAGGCTGGTGTCATTCCTGGGGGCCCTGAAGGTGAGAGCACGCCACTGACCCAATCTGGTTACAGAAGTCAAGCCTGCGAGCAGACATTGCTCCTTTAAGGGCCAGCAGTGTTCCTTCGGGTGAGAGCTGCAAAATGGAAACGCGCTCCCTCCCCTTGTTTAGTCAGGAGAAGCCCAGCCAGTGGATCAGACTGAAGACTGGGTCTAGTTAAAATGCTCAGGCCCTGCAAGTAGGGACTTCCCTGGTGGCTCAAACAGTAAAGAATCTGCTTGCAATGCAGGAGACCCGGGTTCAACTCCTGGGTCGGGAAGATCCCCTGGAGAAGGGAATGGCAACCCACTCCAGCATTCTTGCCTGGAGAATCCCATGGACAGAGGAGGTTGGCGGCCTGCAGTCCATGGGGTCACAAAGCATCAGACATGACTGAGCGACTAACACTGAACAACTTTCTTTCCACAGGAAGGCTTGGGTCAGGTCCTCCCTTGCTCATCCTTCCACTGACAAGCACCTTAGCAGCATCTTTTAATGGAATGATCATGAATATCACAAGCAGAGCTATGCGGCCCATCAGAGGCACAGAGACCACCCTCATTTCTGAGCAGCCCCCAGGGCCCCAGTTTCTGGGAGTGTCCACCTTGCCCGCATAATTACATAAACACAGAGAGGGCAGAGAGTTAAAGGCAGCAGTTTCTACTCTGCTTTCTCCTGCTGTCATAAATCTCTGCAGACTTAAGAAGCAAACAGAAATAGCCCCAGCTCAGAGATTCTCTGTGCCAAATTCAGCAGCAAGATATTTTGGGATTGCTGATCCGAGATTTTCCTGTCTATCTGTCCTTGGTCCCCAATCCCTTGCTCCTTTCCTGAGATGACGCCTCTTTGCTTCTCACCCACTCGGATCCGTGGGGGATTTCTCCTGAGTGGTGGCCTTTGCCATTGAGTCATTACTGGGTAAGCGGCCCTTCGACTTTGTCAATCAAGAGACCAATTCCGCTTTATCATCGTTAACTTCCATTTCCAGCTGGGTCCTTGGCTCTCCTGCACGTCTTCTCGTTCAGAATCCCCTTTTCTCTGAGAACTCACCCGTGCCACGGTTTTAACCATCACCTCTGAACTCATGACACAGGGATGAGGCGATTTCAGCGTGCCTGGCACACAGTAGGCTGCTTAGTAAAAGTTCACCGCCGATGCCTCCTACCTGCACTTAGCAAAACCTCTAGGAAGGAACCTTTTCTCTATTGTTTTCTCTCTGCTGTCTCTTGCTGGTTAGGCTTTTGTTAATTTCCTCTTAGCCTCAGTTTCTTTTTCTGTAAGATGTGGAGTTTCCGTCTTGCTTGGATACACATCAAGTGGTCTCACTAAGATGCTCAAAAGAGCGAGAGGACTGATGCAGACCTGGTGTGGGACTCACTCCCTGCCTCTCTCTACGGATAAAAGACTTCTCAGTCTTCGAGCTCCCACCTGGGGGCTGTCCACCTCTGTGCTCCTCTGGTCTCTCTCCTCTTTATTTTTAAAGCCCTTGCAGTCAGATGCACATCACTCAAAGCTTCGAACTTTTCCACTTTGTTTCATCTCCTGATACAAAGAACATACTCACCTCTCTCCTCCTGATAAGAGAAGGAGAGACATAAAGGCTAGGTCTGTACTATGAATATTTTCCCCCATTCCCTTTAAAATGTCTGGTTCTAGGCTGTAGACATGTTCAAAAGAAGCAGACTGACGGACTGGTTGATGAAAGAACTTCCGTCCCAAGAAATTTTACGCTATTACTTTTTCTAGTTGATTACACACAACACTGTATAGCAAACAATATCCACGGATCAAAAAAGAAGGAAAAGTCACTCTGCATTCCACTCCTGTTGCATCTTAGTGGGTGGATTTTTTTCCCTTTTATTTTATGTCCTTACACGCCAAGGATTTATACAAAGCTGCGATCACAGTGTAGCTGGAATTTGGCATACTGCTTTTTTCACTCAATATGCTACTATGGATTTTTTTTTCATTTTCTGACAGAGTCTTCATAACTAGCATTTTTTTTTAGGGGCTGCATAATACTCAAGAGTGTGGGTGTAGTGTAATCTACCGAACCATTTCCCTTCTGTTGTTGATGGGGGCTGGTTCTGAATTTTCATTATTACAGACGATGCTGTAATTCACCCTGTTGGTCCATCCTGGGCGCCTGCTGCAAGGCAGAAGCAGTGCTTGGCTCTGCAACAGGCAATATGGACCTGTGGCTTTTATCTTCTTCAGGATTATTTCCTGAGGGTAGGATTTGTGGGACAGAGAGTTTAAATGTACCTGTGACTTCCTAAGTCATTTTTAGGCTAATCCTAGGATCTCTACGTAAAAACTCAAGGACGTGTTGGAGGTCATGTTTGCAGGATGGTGTTAGGAGGAGATACTCTCAGATGCTGTTATCTTTCCCTTTTCTGACATCAGCAGAAATTGTGGATTCTGGGCTAATGGGAGCAGGTCACCTGCAGTGAGGGGATGAGGGGATGGTGCAGCTCCTGGGGTGTGGGGACCACAGAGGCTCCCTGATATGAACTGTGACCTCTTCAGAAGAGTTGCCTCCCTCTGCTTCCCTTCTGCTCAGTTCAGTTCAGTTCAGTCGCTCAGTCATGTCCAACTCTTTGCGATCCCATGAATCACAGCATGCCAGGCTTCCCTGTCTATCACCATCTCCCGGAGTTCACTGAGACTCACGTTCATCGAGTCTGTGATGCCATCCAGCCATCTCATCCTCTGTCGTCCCCTTCTCCTCCTGCCCCCAATCCTTCTCAGCATCAGAGTCTTTTCCAGTGAGTCAACTCTTCTCATGAGGTGGCCAAACTGCTGGAGTTTCAGCTTCAGCATCATTCCTTCCAAAGGAATCCCAGGGCTGATCTCCTTCAGAATGGACTGGTTGGATCTCCTTGCGGTCCAAGGGACTCTCAAGAGTCTTCAACACCACAGTTCAAAAGCATCAGTTCTTCGGCCCTCTGCCTTCTTCACAGTCCAACTCTCACATCCACACATGACCACAAGAAAAACCATAGCCTTGACTAGACGGACCTTAGTCAGCAAAGTAATGTCTCTGCTTTTGAATATACTATCTAGGTTGGTCATAACTTTTCTTCTAAGGAGTAAGCATCTTCTAATTTCATGGCGGCAGTCACTATCTGCAGCGATTTTGGAGCCCCAAAATAAAGTCTGACACTGTTTCCACTGTTTCCCCATCTATTTCCCATGAAGTGATGGGACCGGATGCCATGATACTCGTTTTCTGAATGTTGAGCTTTAAGCCAACTTTTTTGCTTTCCTCTTTCACTTTCATCAAGATGCTTTTTAGTTCCTCTTCTCTTTCTGCCATCAGGGTGGTGTCATCTGCACATCTGAGGTTACTGATATTTCTCCTGGCAGTCTTGATTCCAGCTTGTGTTTCTTCCAGTCCAACATTTCTCATGATGTACTCTGCATAGAAGTTAAATAAGCAGGGTGACAATATACAGCCTTGACATACTCCTTTTCCATGGAACCAGTCTGTTGTTCCATGTCCAGTTCTAACTGTTGCTTCCTGACCTGCATACAGATTTCTCAAGAGGCAGGTCAGGTGGTCTGGTATTCCCATCTCTTTCAGAATTTTCCACAGTTTATTGTGATCCACACAGTCAAAGGCTTTGGCATAGTCAATAAAGCAGAAATAGATACTTTTCTGGAACTCTCTTGCTTTTTTGATGATCCATAAGATGTTGGCAATTTGATCTCTGGTTCCTCTGCCTTTTCTAAAACTAGCTTGAACATCAGGAAGTTCATGGTTCACATATTGCTGAAGCCTGGCTTGGAGAATTTTGAGCATTACTTTACTAGCATGTGA
>SJYC01028519.1:0-15814 GCA_006408675.1 Madoqua kirkii | reverse complement strand
CTGGTCTCCTTGGGATTCTGGAACTGACCAAGTCTTTCCTGACCCTGGGCCTTAGCACATGCCACCCCCCTTGGTCACAAATGCTCTTGCTTTGGCCTGGCCTGCATCCCTCCGCTCTCAGCCCACATCTCACCCTTTGGTGGATGACACATCTGATTTTCCCCTGTGCCTGTGCTTATTCACTAGCACCGTGCATTTCTCCACCTGAGTGCACACCAGAAGTGTAAAGCGATGAACCTCTCAATACCTTTTGTCCTGTCTCCCCACTGAGACTCTAAGCTCCTTGAAGACAGTGATTCTCAGGATGGTTTCTGCTGGATCTGCTGCCCTAGCCGAGTACCTGGCCCACCACAGATCCTTGGTACTTACTAAGTTAAGCTGGTCAGGGCAGGAACAGAGAAAAGGATGCTGGCAGAAACCTCACTTCAGAGGATGAAAGAAAAGAGGACGGAAGGGATCAGATCACAGCTTGAAAGATGCGAGCTAAAGAAAGGAAGGAGCTTCCCTGCTGGCTACTCAGTAAAGAATCCACTTGCTAAAGCAGGAGACCCGGGTTCGGTTCTTGGTTCAAGAAGATCCTAGATGCCATGGAGCAACTAAGCCCAAGTGCCACAACCACTGTGCCTGCGTGCCGCAACTCCTGAAGCCCGTGCTCCACAGAGAGGCCACCACAACGAGACGCCCGAGAGCCACAACCAGAGAGAGCCACTCTCTCTCGCTGCCGCTCGACAAAGCCCGCGAGCGGCAGCATCGAAGACCCGGCGAGCCAAAGGAAAACAAAGGAGTGAAGAACCACCCGTGGGGAATAAGAGTGGGCAAAAATATATTCTGAAAGTCTTTCAGACTACTATACATCAAATAATAAGCAACAAGGATTTACTGTATAGCACGGGGAACTCTATTCAATATCCTGTAATTACCTATACTGGAAAATATAATCATCTATACTTAAATTTTTCATAAAATGCCTGCGATCTCTGGACATCTGAGAAATGGATGGTGAAGTTCTAGTATCTAGCTTTTAAGCTCTCTTTTTACACCTCATGGGAAATACTGGGGCAACCTTAAATAGCATGCAGACCTCCCCATTCAAAATCTAAAAACAAATCAGGGAATTCAAACCATCAGAAGACTTTCCTTTCCAAGAAACTTACCAAGTTTCCACTAATCTGGTCCAAATCTGTCACTTCAAGCAACCAGATCTCCCGTCTTGCAGCCCTTCAATTTTTCATCTTAATCAGGGATATGGAGAAAATGGTTTCTTTCTTATGATGCTAGCTAGACAACCTCATCTTTTGTAGCTTACAATTTTGTGCCGGAGACTGAAAATACGTAAACAGTGGCTCTGGGACCTGGCTGAATCCTCCCAGGGGCTGCGAGGGGAGCAGAGCCTGGGAATCAGCCTCGAATGCTGAGACCACAGACCCTCTGCAAGTGTGGCAGCAGCTGAGTGTGCCATCTGATTCCCTGTGTTGGCGTGCACATGGCCATGATCACGGCTTCAGGATCACAGGTAGAATACGGATCCGGTTATAAACCAAAGTCTCCCCCATGGAGATGGCATCAGCCAGCAGACGGATGCCTCTGCCTTCACACTCCCGTCTCCCCTTCATTCCACCTGCAGCACCAGTGACTGTTCCAAACCCGTGTCCCGTTTGTCACCACCGTGGTCCCCTGGTGGCTCAGTCACACCCAGGCTGGAGTTCACACTCCCTGGGGCTGTTATGTGAATGAATGAGAAGTAAACTTCTCTGTGTTAAGGTCCTGTTGTGCAGCTCTCACAATTCAGCTTGGTGAGTTGCTTAACTTCTCACTCCCTTTATCTCCAAAATGAGGATAATGATAAGGTTGTTGAGAGGATTAGATGAGCGAATTACACGTGAAATAGCCCAGAGCTAGTACTATGCATGTTCACATTACGGCATTACGACACAGAGAGTGTGTGCATGCTCAGTTGCTAAGTTGTCTGACTCTGCAATCCCGTGGACTGTAGCCCGCCGGGCTCCTCTGTCCATGGGATTTCCCAGGCAAGAATACTGGAGCAGGTTGCTGTTCCCTTCTCCAGAGGATCTTCCCGACCTAGGGATGGAACCCGGGTCTCCTGCGTTGGCAGACAGATTCTTTACTATTGAGCTGATGACTATTATCAGCGCTCCTCTAAATGAATGCTCCTGTTCTTAAGAAGGGGCTTCCTTGATAGCTCAGTTGGTAAATCATCCACCTGCAGTGCTGGAGACCCCAGTCTGATTCCTGGGCTGGGAAGATCCCCTGGAGGAGGGATAGACTACCCAACTCTAGTATTCTTGGGATTCCCTGGTGGCTCAGCTGGTAAAGAATCCTCCTGCAATGTGGGAGACCTGGGCCTATACACTCCTTGGGGTCGCAAAGAGTCAGACATGACTGAGAAACTCTTTAAGAGAGAAGTGTAAGGACTATCCTGGTGCTCTTCGGAACAAACATCTTACCTCTTCACCTCCTGCACATAGTCTGCATTTCTGTCGAAGAGGTGGGTCACGGAGTCCTTGATAGCTTCGTGCTTGAAAGTAGAAGCTGTTCCAAAGACAGTCACGTTGGGGACAGTGGAGCACAGCTGAGCCACAGCTTGGCCCTAGAAGTGAAATATAACAGACAAGTCACACAGGAGCGCTACCACCCGACACCTAGTCTTGCTGGGAGAAAAGCAGGATTTCTCGGCCTTGGCCTTTTTTTTGGCTGGATTGGTCTTCATTGCAGGGGGCTGAATGGTGCATTGTGAGATGTCTAGCAGGATCCCTGGCCTCCACCTTCACAGGACCAGCACCATGCCCCCAGCTGTGACAGCCAAAAGTATCTCCAGTCAACATCACTCATTATTAGATGCAAATCAAAACTACAGTGAGATACCACCTCACACTGGTCAGCATGCCCTCATCAAAAAATCCACAAACAAATGCTGGAGAAGGTGTGGAGAAAAGGGAACCCTCTTGCACTGTTGGTGGGAGTGTAAATGGACCCAGCCACTATGGAGATTCCTTAAAAATACTAGGAATAAAACTACCATAGGACCCAGCAATTCCCACTACTGGGCATATACCCTGAGGAAACCAAACTGAAAAAGATATATGTACCACAGCGTTCACTGTAGACTATTTACAATAGGTAGGGCATGGAAGCACCCCAAATGTCTATCAGCATATGAACGGATAAAGAAGCTGTGGTACATATTGGTACATATATACAATGAAACATTACTCAGCCATAAGAAGGAGCACATTTGAGTCAGTCCTAATGAGGTGGAAGAACCTAGGGCCTATTACACAAAGCAAAGTAAGTCAGAAAGAGAAAAGCAAATATCGTATATTAACACACATATATGGAATCTAGAAAGAGGCACTGATGAGCCTGTTTGCAGGGCAGCAGTGGAGATGCAGACACAGAGGACAGACCTATGGACATAGGGGTAGGGAGGAAGGAGAAGGTGGGACACACGCAAACACGTGCACTACCACACGTGGAACAGCCCGTGGGGATCTGCCGCGTGACTCGGGGAGCTCAGACTGGGGCTCTGTAACAACCTGGAAGGCTGGGATGGGGTGGGAGGTGGGGCGGAGGTTCAGGGGGAGGGGACATATGTATATCTATGGCTGATTCATGTTGGTGTATGGATGGCAGAAACCAATATTGTGGAGCAATTACCTTTCAGTTAAAGAATAAATGAATTTAAAAAAAATCTCCAGACATTTCAAAAATGTCCCCTGGGAAACACGATCACCCCCAGTTGAGAACCACTGGTATAGAGGAAAGAGAGCCAGCAAAACCCTGGTACCAAGACATAACGATGATCATTTAACCATCTGGACGTCAGGTTCTCCATCTATAAATCAGCACTAATATTACCTACACCCCAGGGATTCTGGAGGATGTCCTAGTTTGGATTCCCCAGAAGCAGACCCCAAGGCAAGGATTTTGAGAGCAAGTCCTTTATCTGGAATAGGATCACAGGAAATAACCAGGGTATTAAGACAGAAATCGGAGAAGGCAATAGTGCCCCACTTCAGTATTCTTGCCTGGAAACTCCCATGGACGGTGGAGCCTGGTAGGCTGCAGCCCATGGGGTCGTTGAGAGTTGGACACGACTCAGTGACTTCACTTTCACTTTTCACTTTCATGCATTGGAGAAGGAAATGGCAACCCACTCCAGTATTCTTGCCTGGAGAATCCCAGGGATGGCGGAGCCTGGTGGGCTGCCGTCTATGGGGTGGCACAGAGTCGGACACGACTGAAGTGACTTAGCAGCAGCAGCAGCAAGACAGTAATAGAAGGCAGTCAATAAACAAATCAAGCCTGAATATTCATTGGAAGGACTGTTACTGAAGCTCTAATACTTTGGCCACTTGATGCACAGAGTTGACTCACTGGAAAAGACCCTGATGCTGAGAAATATTGAGAGAAGGAGGAAGGGGGCAACAGAGGATGAGATGGTTGGATGGCATCACAGACTCAAAGGACATGGCTTTGAGCAAACTCCAGAAGATAGTAAAGGACAGGGGAGCCTGTGTGCTGCAGTCCATGGGGCCACAAAGAGTCCGACATGACTTAGTGACTGAATAACAAAGAGCAGCAACCTTTATCTGGACTAGGATTGCAGGAAACCCCAGGATATCAGGACAGAAATGGAAGTCAGTCAGTAAAGGGTGTGTTATCAAGTCAGCAGCCACCATGGTAACTGGAACTGGGTCCCCCTGAGGAACTCCAGGAGCAAATGCAGATTACACCTTGGATTAGCCCAACCAAGTGGTGAGGAAGCTGGAGTATTTATCCACCAAATTTCCATCTGATAGGGGTTCCGGGTTGCTTCTGCAGCAGGGACCCTTAGGCATGTCTGGCTTGTCCTTAGAGACCAAACGTGCTTCCACAGGCAGTTAGGAGCCCTAAGTGAGCAAATTGTACCCCACCGAGTGCAGAGAAGGTGTGGTGTGGCTGACAGCCTCTGCTCCGGGGTGTGGAATGAGGTAACATGTGATACAGGTCAGCGCCTGGCACAAAACGTGGGACTCAGTCACCGTTAATCATCCGTACCCCATAGTGGCTTATTACACCCAGGGCTGAGATGTCCAACCATATGAAGAAAAAGCCAGTACGTGGGCTTAAATACCAAATGGTTCAAGAGAGATCACAAAAGTAGTTAGGGATGGGTAATCTTGCCACGTCCTTTTTCAGTGTGGTCAGAAGTTTGAGTCAGTGGACAAAATACTGCGATTGCATGCATTCAGAAACTTCCAGTATAGGCTGAGATGTCCAACCATATGAAGAAAAAGCCAGTACGTGGGCTTAAATACCAAATGGTTCAAGAGAGATCACAAAAGTAGTTAGGGATGGGTAATCTTGCCACGTCCTTTTTCAGTGTGGTCAGAAGTTTGAGTCAGTGGACAAAATACTGCGATTGCATGCATTCATGAAACTTCCAGTATAGAATCCGCCTGCAATGCAGGAGACCTGGGTTCGATCCCTGGGTTGGGAAGATCCCCTGGAGAAGGTAAAGGCTACCCATTCCAGTATTCTGGCCTGGAAAATTCCATGGACTGTGCAGTCTACAGGGTCATAGAGAGTCAGACACGACTGAGTGACTTTCACTCATTTCACTCACTAAAACCAAATACTATCTTTTTCCAGTGTTCCATCAACCATCTTCATGAGGCAGAAATTATTAAGGAGGGACATTATTCCATCAAAGGCATCTGTGATATGAATTTCTGCCTCTCACTTTATTTACATTTTCATGTTGATGGACTCAATCAGGCTGGCAGGTCAATTTGTGGAAATATGATTCTTCCCAACATTTGCAATGAAAGGCAACATTGAGAGCATCAGAAAATGTCAGATGTATACGCTCATCCAGTTACCCCCTCCTCCTCATTGTTTTATAGAGCAGGGACAGGGGACTCCGAAAGGTTAAGGTGACCCAGTTCTTCTGAGGCAGACCTGAGATGCAAAGCAAAGTCTCCTGACTTCCAGCTACTGCCATTTTCTATTATGCCATGCTGTCTACTTATTTTGACATTTCGCGCTAAGTGGACTTTTAAGTTGCTGTCTAAAATAGACACATTACTGACATGCTCACTTGGAGGTCACCATTTCTGAACATGGCCGTGAACCTGAGACTCTAGCCGGGCTTAGTTCTCTGTTCTAAGAATAGCTTTGGTATTTTGGTTAATTTCTTCTTAAAAACATTTTATTTATTTATTTTTGGCTGCGTTCGGGCTTTCTCTAGTTGTTGCAAGCGGGGGCTACTCTCCAGCTGCAGCGTGGGGGCTTCTCGTTGAGGCGGCCTCTCCGGGTGCAGAGCATGGGCTCCCGGGCGTGCAGCCCACACGTGGGCTCTAGGGTGCGGGCTCAGTAGCCGTGGCACGCGGGCTCAGTAGCCCTGGGGCCACTTAGTTTCCCCATAGTTGCCCCAACAAGGGACCCAAGCCGTGTCCCCTGCATTTGCAGGCAGATTCTCTTTTCTTGGCAGGAGGATTCTTCATTACTGACTACCATGGAAGTCTGGTTCATTTCTTTATCTCCTGATTTTAGAGAACAAAAAAGGGATTATCCTTCCTGTGCGCGTGTCCTGAGTTGCTTCAGTCGCGTCTGACTCTGTGTGACCCTGTGGGCTCAGAGTGTAAATGTCAGCAACCAGTGTGACGATCCTTGAAAATTTGACAGGTGCTGTTAGTACTGCTGGGGTGAGAGCTTAGAGCTGGTGCTCATAGCTCTGTAGTCCCTCCTGCCTTCTGTTCTTAAGCAAGTGAGTGAAAGTGTCTGACTCTTTGTAGCCCTGAGGACTGTAGCCCGCTAGGCTCCTCTGTCCATGGAATTCTCCAGGCCAGAATACTGGGGTGGGTAACCGTTCCCTTCTGCAGGAGATCTTCCCAACCCAGGGGTCGAACCCGGGTCTCCTGCATTGCAGGCGGATTCTTTACCATCTGAGCCACCAGGGAAGCCTTTAAGCAAAGCTGACATTTATCCACTCAGCTCCTTTTCAGATTCCTACTATATGCTGCCTCGTCACACTGTGTAACAGAGGCTGGAGCGGCAGACTCCTGGTACGCCTTCGTCTCTCTAGGCCCACCAAGCCCCATGGTTGTGTATTGAACTACATCTTAGCAGCTTCACCTGGCTCTCCAGAAACCACACGTCAAACTCAAGCAATCCAAAACATAACTCATGGCTCTCTCCAAAAGAGTTACTCCTTGTATGAGCTTGTGAGGGCTGCCGTCACGAAATGCCACAGGCTGGGCGGCTTAACCAACAGGACATTGCTGTTTCACGGTTCTGAGGCTGGAGGTCTGAACTCAGAGTGGCGGCAGGGCTGACTCCTCCTAGTGACAGCGAGCGAGGGAGCAGACCCAGCCTCCCCCCGGCCTCCCTCCCCGGCTTGCAACGGTGGTCTTCTCCCTGGGTCCCCTCACACTGGTCTCTCTCTGTGCTGATCTGTGTCCACAACCCCCCTTCTTGTAAGGACAGCAGTCTTGAGTGTAAGGCTTACCCTCCTGACCTCACTGTAACTCGAGGCCTCTGTGAAGATCCTGCCTCCAAACAAGGGCACATTTTGAGCTGCAAGGGTTTAGGATTTTAATTTATGAACTGGACGAGGGCAGGGGGACACGACTCAACCCCAAACCCTCCTCCCACTGCGCTTCCTGCCCCAGTGGATGGAGCTGCACCATCCACGCACTGCTAAAGACAGAAATCTAGGAGTCGGGCTGAACTCCTCTTCCGATCGGCACAGATGCTGCTCCCACTCACCAGCTCCTGTGACTGCCACTCCCTCCCCTGGACTATGACAACACGCTTCTCACCAGCCTGGCTGTTTCCACGCGGACTTCGCACCATGAAGGGCGATTTTCCTCAAACACACCCCTGAACGTTTCCTCACGTGCGACAAGGCTTCCCAATACCTGCCCCGCCTTCCAGATGAAATGGACACCCTTTACGTGACGGCACAAGGCCAGCGCCCCGGGATCTGACCCAGTCACCTCGCTAAGAGACGGCCTCCGCCTCGCCAATATCCACTCCCTAGCTACACACGCTTGCGCCGTCACAGACAGTGGCCCTGACCCTCATCCCAAGGCGTCCTCAGAATAAGCCTTCAACCTTTTACTGAGGAAGGAGAGGTTCACGGAGGTCAGGGGCCTGGGCCAAGGCCTCCAGGGTATGATGTGGCAGAACGTGATGTGCTGTGCTCCCCGGCTGAGCGACCCTGAGTAACCCTCCGCTCTGCTGGATTTTATAGTATATGCATCATGTGGCATACTGTATAAATTCTAAGACTGCCACTGAGTTGTATGACATAAAGCATCCACAGGCTTAGCCCAGGGAACACTCAATAAGCGTTTGCACTCATTACCACTGGGACTCCTATTGCCATTTTTCTCCGTATTATTATGGTCATATGGGCGGTGGGAGCAGACCCACAGTCTACGACTACTCTGCAGCCCCGTATGCTGTTTGCGACAGTGCCGCCTCCCCAAACGCTTCCCCTCTCCTGTTGCGACCTGGCTGTCCGCTCCCTTCCGCAGTTCATAGTGCTAGTCTGAGGCCGCCTGTCTTCCAGCATTCCAGGCAGAACCTCTCCCCTCTGAACATCCTCCAGGACAGCAGCCACCACCGCCTTCTGCAGCTGCTCGCTGACCTGTCCGTGCGCCTCGAGGGGTCAGAGACGGTGCCTCGTGGGCTCCACACCCCAGGGCCCAGGGCAGAGCCTGGCACAGAGCAGGTGTTTGGTAAAACGTGTTGAGTTGATGCACAAGAAATAACAGGGGTTTGACGTAATGGGGAAGCCCCTTGTCATTTTGCAGATTTCTTTGTTTTTCAGCTTTGCAGAGCAGGAATAAAGCACAGATTTAACATTCAGCATTTCTAGTCTCTGGCCCAAGCAGAAATTTACCATTTCCATTTTAAAGAGAAAGATACATGTGGTAATAAAATGAAGTGACAGAAGTAACTGGGTTACCTACATATTTATATTATTATGTAAGATATGTGGGCACTAAATGTAATATGTAATACATAAATATATTATATAATATAATTACAGTCAGCCTTGACTGTAATACTGATTCTGCATCTGTGGAGGCAACAATTGGTGATTTCAAAATATTCTGGAAAAATAAATTCCAGAAGGTTCCAGAAAATAAAACTTGAATTTACCACATGCTGGCAACGATTTACATAGAATTTATCTTGTATTAGGGCTTATAAGTAATCTTGAGATGATTTAAAGTACAGGGAGGATGTGCATAGGTTATATGAAAACACTATCCCATTTTATATAAAAGACTTGAGCATCCCTGATTTTGGTTTCTGTTGGGGGAGGGGTGCGGTCCTGTGGATACCAAGGGACAACTGTGAATATATAATGATGTTACAATCTATAACTAGTATTATATGTATATATGTATGGGCTCCCCAGAGGGCACTATTGGTAAAAAAAAACCTGCCTGACAATGCAGGAGACAGGAGAGATTCGAGTTCGACCCCTGGGTTGGGACCATACCCTGGAGGAGGGCATGGCAACCCGCTCCAGTATTCTTGCCTGGAGAATCCCATGCACTGAGGAGCCTTGTGGGCTACAGTGCTGGGGGTTGCAAAGAATCAGGCACAACTGAGCACACGTGCATGCATATATATAATATAAATGCACATATCATTAGCACAAAGTACAAGTATTATGTACATAGATATATTATAATGTCTGTTATTACAGGAATAATGATGGGTAGTAAACACAAGTTCAGTGCCCCTCTATCTGCGGCACTCCCCCACTCTTTTAACTCTTAATTAGTCCACTCAGGCAATGAGAGGTCCTTGCAAGATCCTCAGTGATTTTCTAAAATAAATAATGTTCACCATTCTGTACTTAAGCAACAAAGTGCTCTCCCTCACATTTATAGAAAATCTGTACCCTCCCTTCTCCAACTCCCAAGGTGAATGCAAGATCAGCATCTAATTCATCCTCGATTTCTCCCACGTGCCTGGCAAACAGCATGGACTCAATAAACATTTGCAGAAGACGGAGTGAATTTTCAATAAAAAGGATTTTGCAATTTACTTGCAGACCCAGAACATAAAATGAACAAGACAATCTAGTCTCCCAGCAACAGCAGTAAATGGAGATTTGCATGTACTTGTTTCTAATTGATTCCCCTTCCCTTGTAGGATGTAAGAGTTCGCCGCAAGCCTCTGCCTCCCTTCCCTGCAGCTAACAGTGAGTAGTAACGGTGGTGTGGTTCCTGCCTCCCACCTTGTGCCAGGTACCGGGCTAAAGAGCTGCTTTAAATCCTTAAATCACTTGTAGGACACTTTGTTTCTCTTTTATACCTGAAAATGGGGATTCAGAGAGGAAAAGGAACCTGTCCAGGGTTATGGCGCTTGTACGTGATAAGGCTGGGGTCAGACTCAGCTGTCCCTGACTCCAGACCACTCTGCTATTAGTCTTTCTGTCCATCCTGCTAAGCACTCAAGTTGCTGACATGGAAATCTTAGAGAGCACATGGGTCCTTGACATCAGTCTGGAAGGCTTCATTGATCCCCTCTGGATAGCTCTGTCTCACGTTAAGACAGGTGAAGAGATTTCAACCAGCTCGGTCCTAATCCCAGGGCTGTTGAGGTCTCAAGCAGAGCACAGACAGTGGGAAATCCCAGGCCAATAATTGTGAGGAAGTTGTTTACCGGGGGCGCGGGTGGGGTTGGGCAGTTCTGCAATTCGACTCTTATCAACGGACTGGCAGTTCAAAGCAAGATCTTATTCCAGAAAATTTGGGCACAGTAGATGAACAATTTGAGGAGCCAGTTGCTGTTTTAGTTGCTCAGCTGTGTCCAGCTCTTTGCAACCCCGTGGACTGTAGCCCTCCAGGCTCCTCTGTCCATGGGATTCTCCAGGCGAGAATGCTGGAATGGGTTGACATTTCCTTCTCAGGGGGATCTTCCCAACCCATGGTTCAAACCTCCATCTCCTGTATGGCAAGCAGGTTCCTTACCACTGTGCCAGCTGGGAAGGTCAGAGGAGCAGGCACATCTATGTAACAGGCTTAGCACATGCCTGAGACATGTTTAGCTTGTTAAACAACGATTTTTAACACAGCTGTCCTGGAATTAGGACCGAGCCTGGCTGAAGATCTGGTTACCCACTCAACAAGAATTTAGAATGGATGCTCTCCCTTATGTGTAGACTCTAAAAAGACATGCTACAAATGAACTTGTTTACAAATCAGAAGCAGACTCACAGACTTAGAGAAGAACTCATGGTCGCTGGGGAGGAGGGGGAGTGAGGGAAGAGATAGGGAGTTTGGGATGGACATGTACAGATGCTGTATTTAAAATGGATCGCCAACAAGGACCTCCTGTATACCACAGGGGACTCTGCTCAATGTCATGTGGCAGCCTGGATGGGAGGGGGGCTTGGGGGAGAATGGAAACATGGCTGAGTCCCTATGCTGTCCACCTGGAACTATCACAACACTGTTACTTGGTCACATTCCAGTACAAAATTAAAAGTTCAATTTAAAAAAAATCTAAAAAATATTAACAGACTTTTGGATACAGGAGGGGAAGGAGACGGTGGGATGATTTGACAGAAAAGCATTGAAACATATGCATTACCATATGTGAGAGAGATAGCCAGCGTGAGTTTGCTGTATGACGCAGGGAACCCAAAGCTGGTGCTCTGTGACAACTGAGAGGGATGGGATAGGGGCGTGGTTCAAGAAGGAGGGAACATATGTATCCCTAGGGCCAACTCATGTTGATGTACAGCAAAAACCATGGCAATACTGCAAAGTAATTATCCTCTAATTAAAAAAAAAAAAGAAAAGGAAAAAACCTTTGATTATGGAATAGGCGCTCCTATCAGGGCACTGGGATTCAGGATGCAGCGTCAGATTCTCAAGTAAGTAGGAGACAATGGGAAGACGGCTTCAAAGGGCCCCTCTGATACAGAGGTTCTCTGCCTCCTGCTCATATGCCACAGCTCCAGCTTTGGACAGGCTGAGCATATGCGGAGAGTGCCAAGTCTTCCCAAGCACCACACCTTCTCACCACAGGACCTTTGCACATGCAGGCCCACTGCCTGTAGCCCTCTCCCCTGTCTTTTCCCTTGGCTGATTCCCAGTCATCCTTTGAACCTCAGCCTCTTTGTCGCTTCTTTGTCGCTCATTCCATCATTAGAGGGCTATTGCATGAATGCTTCTAGTAGGTTAGACCCTAACTCTAACCGATGGGAGTTCCTGGAGACACAGAGGTGAACAAGTTATCAATGGTCCCTACCACTTTGGAGCCTGTATTCCTCTAGAAGCAACAGATATTAATAAAATAAAGATACTACTAAAAGTATAGTCCTACACTTACACAGTGGCATGAGAATGCCAGCCCCAATCACTGAACCACTGGGATAAGACCACGTGGGCACACTGCACTCTTGCAAACGTGTGGCAAGTAAGGGGCACGCACTCCAGTGCATGTGGACATGTGGAGGGAAGGACTAGACAGAACGGGAACTTGAACTTGATCCCCGTGGTCTCTCCAGCACCATGATTTCTAGGTCACACGGACTGGTTCTTAGCTGGTCTATAAAAACATCTATTTGAAAAGCCTCCCAAAGAGAATGAGACTTTACACAGTATCCTACATTTAGTGAAAAATGGAATTTTCTACTGTTAACTTGACATTTCCGAGATCACTTATAAAAGAGAATTAGGGTTATCTCTTCCACGAGTTGTTTTTGATTTTAAACAGCTCCTGGAAACCACCAATCATTCTTGTGGTCAAAGAATGGAAAAGAATGAGCTTGGGAGTATATAGAAGAGACGCCTGGAGGAAACAGTGAGGGTGGATTGTTCCGTTTCCAGAACCGTCAGTTTATACTTTTTCATCTTCGTCATGGCAGAAAGGCTTTTGGACCAGGAGAAATAAATGACTGTTATCACAAAATTTAGTACATTGGAGACCTGAGCCCTCCTTATGCTTTTCATATGACAATACTGACTCCCACACTGGGATTCAGACACAGGTTGAGAAACTCTTCTCCCCAGATCAGTGCTGTCATTTACCTGCTCAACAAGTCACTTGACTCAATCGTTGTAAGAAGAGCAAATGCACATCCCACCGCGTGGGCTGATCCATGTGACCTGCCATCAAAGGCAGCAAAGAACATTCTATGCTTTCCCCTAGTACGTTTTCCGAATTGGCTCCTCTTTATCTTGTTCATTGCTGCAAAACTCGTGAACCACACACGACACTCCCTGTAACATGTATGTGCTGAGCATCTCTGCCGCGAGAAGCTCCAGGGGACAGTGGCTGAGGGAGAAGACAGAGAAGGAGGGAAAAAGTGAAGATCAATGGAGACAGGCCTTTTTCAATTGCTCAAGGTCTCATGGCGCTGGAGAGACAACAGAGGATGAGACGGTGGATGGCATCATTAACCTGATGGACATGACTTTGATCCAGTTCCGGGAGTTGGTGATGGACAGGGAGGCCTGGCATGCTGCAGTCTGTGGAGTCGCCAAGAGTCAGACATGACTGAGCGATTGAACTGAATTGAAGGTCTAGAAATGGATTTTTTTTTTAAATCCCAAAAAGCAGTAGACACATTTCTCTGGGAAGACCTGGTGGATGATACCTTTGATTGATGATTGATTTTGTCTATTATACAGCTCAGTGCTTCTCCTTGTGAGGTGCTAGTGGCATGTCACTTCATCTGGAGACTTGTTAGAAATGCAGGTTCTCAGGCCCCTACCCCAGACCTGCAGAATCAGAATCCCCATGGGGTGGAGCCTGGCATCAGAGATTTAACAAGCCTCCCAGGAGATCCTGATGCCACTCATCATTCACGGTGCCATTTCACTTGGCTTGACTCAGAGGCTAAGGCCCCCAGGATGCTCTGAATACCTTAATAGCTCATGTTTTATTTCAAGCCAGGATGGCGCCTAGTTATTTGTATTTTATAAGTTCCAGAAGGCAATTCTAATGTGCAGAGTCTGCTGAGATCCAGTGCTCTATAAAGTCTCCTTCTAATTTGGTCAGTTACAGCCTTGACTATGCACCTCCTTGATGGCTGAGGGTATAAAGAATCCACCTGCAATGCAGGAGACACAGGTTCGATTCCTGGGTCAGGAAGATTCCCCAGAGGAGGAAATGGTGACCCATTCCAGAATCCTTGCCTGGAGAATCCTGTGGACAGAGGAGCCTAGTGGGCTACAGTCCACGGGACACAAAGAGTCAGACACAACTGATGGCTGAGCACAGCACAGCCTTGCCTACAATCCACTTCCTCCCTTCTGAGTCAAGGTTGGCATCAGAGCCCAAGGGTTTAGCGTGGGAGATCCTGTAGGTCAGGATATGACTAATGGTCTTCTGTAAGCAGAGAGGCAGGAAGAGAAAACGGTCGCCCCTCCATCAGCATGGTCTGAGGCTCTGCAGGCCTGGAGACATTCAGCCTCCCTGCTTCTGGGGCCTCGATGAGGCTGCTGAACACCCAGGTCAATTTCACTGATTGGAAGTAAGAGGCATTTCCCGGCCACCCACAGTTCTGCCCATCCATTGATGGCAAGGTGAATATTTACATTTTTCCTCTGCTCAGGCTGCACTGAGCTCATGGAACAGGCTCTTAGGTGAGAAGCAGTAGGGCAAGGTGGTGAAGAATCTAGATTTATTTATCCAGTGTCATCTGTGCAGAGCTTCCTGTGTACCAGGCAAGGTCCTCTGCACTCCGCAAACACCAGCTCATTCCATCCGCATCCCATCCTCCATGAGAAGGGTACCACCTCATCCTCATCTTCCAGAAGAAAGAACTGAGGTGCAGAGAAGTGATGTAACCACCCAAAGGCACACAGCAACAACAGAGACTAGATCTGAATCCATGTCGCCTGGCTCCAGCGTCCACAGCCTTAACCTCTGCCTTGCACTGCAGGATAGTAGTGGGTCTGGGGGCTATGAGGAGAGAAGGAAGGGGAAGCATCTCTCACTGGCCGGGTGTTCTTTGCCAAGCACTGTGCCAGGACCTTCCACACACATCTCATTCCACCCTCCCAGCAAAATACTCCTGGCATGAGGACAGACTCAGAAGGATCAAGGTTATCCCACTAGTTGCGGTAAACTGAGGCTCAGAGAGGCTAATACTAGAGGCAGGAAGTGATGGGATCTAAACCCAAGCCTCCTGTCACTGAAGCTCAAGTTCTTTGTTCTAACACCAAAACAATTGCATAGAAACGAGATCCATCTGTGGCTGCAGGCAAGACAGAGCTCTTGGACCCCAGACTCACTTCTGTCCTGGAGCTGCTGTCTAAGCTGGTTGACCCCTAGATTCTTCTTCTCTAATTCAGGGATGATAACATTTACTCAATGAGGTCAACTGTGGGTTAAAGGAGGCAACATGTGTGATGTGATTCACCACAGAAGACTCAGAGCAGGTGCTCAATAACCAGGCTTCCAAAGCCGCCTCTTCCAGGAAGCCATCCTGGAGATCGCTACTGGAGTTAATATCTCCTCATTATTCAGTTGTGTCTGCTCTTTGTGACCTCATGGACTGCAGCATGCCAGGCTTCCCTGTCCTTCACTATCTCCTGGAGTTTGCTCAAATTCATGTCCATTGAGTCAGTGATGCCATCCAACCATCTCATCCTCTGTTGCTCTCTTCTCTTTCTGCCTTCAATCTTTCCCAGCATCTGGGTCTTTTCCAGTGAGTCAGCTCTTCACATCAGGTGGCCAGAGGACTACAGCTTCAGCTTTAGCATCAGTCCTTCCGATGAATATTCAGGGTTGAGTTCCTTTAGGACTGACTGGTTTATCTCCTTGC
>SJYC01028513.1:0-48062 GCA_006408675.1 Madoqua kirkii | reverse complement strand
TTAAGACACACGCAACCTAAGAGTTCATCTCTGAGTTCATAAAATGACAGAATCCTCAACACCAAGAACCTCTCACACCCTACTGGATAGTGTATCCAGACCTTCTCTTTTTAATCTCTATCCCCATAGAGCCCAAGACGTAGTATGTATTCAACACACAGTCACTGAATTAATGAGTGACATCTCTCACTCTCTGTCCATGGAATTTCCCAGTCAAGACATGACTTAGCGACTGAGCACAAGTACCTCTCATTCTCAAAGGTGAGAGTTCTCCTCCAACCCCAAGACACCTAGGGGAACACAGTGCTTGCCATGGGGCAGGCGGGCAGTATATATGATGTGACTGGTACTGAGATCCATCCAAACCATGAAAGAAATCTCTGCCATGCCTGAGCTCCAGGGCAGCAATTTTAATTTCCTTTATTTCCTCCCTTGTCAAAACACACCTTACAGATGACATTCCTATAAGCAACCACTCTCATGGGTAGACTTGGGTTAAAGTGTCATTGCCACTGTGCTTGTACAATCTCCATCTACCTTCCTACCACTCAAGAAAATATATCAGAACACAAATGAACAAGGACACCATCAATCTGGACAGTATCACGAATTTGTGGCAACTTTTTGAAAAGAGTAAATCATCCGCCATTCTGGTATTTCAGGTAATGTTAGTTGTACGTGACCTACGGAGCATCTCACAGTGATTGACATGACAGTTCACTGCGATGCCAAGACTGAGAGTGAGTGCGTCTCTACAGAATCCACCACTGAGACACACCGTCTAGGAGATCCTTCCAAACTCCAGAGAAACATCTCTGAGGCTCACATTAACCGCAACACATTCATCTATATGAACTCTGCCATGCACGTGAGATTCAGGAGAACCACAGTGATCATCTCTACGAATGGACACAGCTCACAAAGGAATCACCATCAACCGTGTGTCACCCTACTCTCTCCACCCTGACCTCAGGGAGGAGGACGCGCAAGAGCCCACTCACCACGCCGCCGCCAGCCGAGTGTATGAGCACAGACATCCCTTCTCGGAGGTTGGCGACTTCGAAGAGCATCATGTAGGCGGTGACGAAGTTCATGGGGAAGGCAGCGGCCTCAGAGAAGCTCATGTCCTCGGGAATCTTGTAGACAAATTCCACAGGTGTGCACACCACCTCTGCCCAGGCGTTGTAATTAACAAATGCCATGACCCGGTCCCCAATCTGGCGAGAGGGAAGCATGGGGTTAGTGGAGGTTCCTTAGTCTCTTTGGAGAGATTTCTCAAATACACTTAACGATCTAGCGAAAACTATAGAGTCCTTCCCAGTGGGAAAAAAAAGAAACCTCAAACCCTAAAATATGCACACCTTCACCTCACCTGCCTTTTGAGGCACTTGTGGATGCTCTGAACCAATCTCTGCAAGCTTCCCAGAGGCCATGGAAGCCAGGGTCTCTAACCCTCTTCTGGAGTATAAATACATGGCGTGCGCCAAATCCCGCACCTTGGAATGTTAGTGTCAGAAGGTCACATTACCGATCCGACCTCTCATCTAATCTCCCTGTTTCAGGATGTGGAGGGTCAAAGGGGCAGGGCTTGGAGTCCGTCTCCTCTCTTTGGTTCTCTCCCAACCCATACTGATTCCCTACCAGGCCAGTTCACTGCAGTATTTGCATCAAAGGTTAGCACCGGATTACTGATGGCATTAGATGTGAAACGTGGTGCGTCAGAAAAGTCATGTAAATCTGAGTGCAGGGAATTGAATATAAGCAACCAGGCTCAGAGAGAAATAGGAGCAGGCCAGCGGGTGTGAGGCGTGACCACCAACCTTTATTGCACACTATTATACGGCAGACATAACGTTATCCTAAGGCTGCCACGTGTTTTGCCTCCTGATCAGATGAGGCAGGGCTGAAGACTGCAGTTTTCTTTTAATCAGTGGTTTACATAGCCAGACACCCGGCAGAAAGGAAAAGAGTGGTCTTCCTTTTACAGTGGTTATAATTGTGTGCTAAGTTCCCCCCCTGCCTGCCCATAACATATCATTATTCAAGGGAAATACAAAGTAAACCATCACGAACAGCTTATAAGAGTGGCCAAGTGCTAGTTCGATGGAACCGTTCTGCTATCTGATGTTACGCTTGTACTGTGACTCTTCAATGCGATATTCAAATTGTTACAGTCATAGTGATTTCTCAGTAAACTAACAGCTTTCATATATCTGCATTTTAGTTTACTTCTTTTTTTAAGTAATTGATTCTACTGTTTTCTTCTAATTTAGCCTTTCTCTTTTACCTCTGTTCAACAAACAACTACAAAAGCCTCCTGTGAGACTAGTTTTTTTTTTAATAGCTCCATATTACAGATGAATGATGAGAAGTTTTTGTAGACACTTAAACTGAAGCAAAGAGAAGGTCACATCATTGATCTGATCCAAAAGTCATGCAGCCAGAGAGCAGCTGGACCTGGATGTGAACACAGCGAGGCTGATTCCAGATACAAATAGTTAATTCATTACAACTAAGTGCTACAAAGAAGACACCGAGTTATATAAGGGTGTGCAGCAGGGGAAACCTACCAAGTCTGGGAATATTAGTCTAAGGTCTTTAAGTTTCAGTTTCCTTGGCTCTTACATGGGTTTAATATTAGGAACGGATCCTTATGAGGTTAAATAATGTAACAGGCAAGCAACCTACGTGGCATGGTGCATGTAAACTGAGCAAAGAACAATCAATGATCTCCCATGGAATTCACAGTTTAATGATCAAAAGCTAAATATCGACCCACTGTGTTTCATGAAGCAGAGGAAGAGCTGTCTAATGAGGAAACTGAGGGGTGGGAGAGGCTGTCTCATGGGCAGTGATGCCACTCCTTGGAAGCACTGAGAATCAAAGGATGATGTCAGGAACATCACAGCTTGGACCAGAGGATTGCTCAGCTCTAATACCGGCATCCTCCTTTTTCAGAGTCATGTGAACCTAAAGCTCCATCGTAACACCACAGAGTAGCTGATGACCTGCAGTAAACAGAGTGTGGGAAAAGAGTATCTCACCCCCTTGACAGTGATGGTCATGCTACCCCCGGCCACCCTGCAGTAACGGTCCTGCCATCCCAGCAGGGTGACTGCTCCAGGCCTCTCATTTCATTATCAAAATGTCAAAAAGGGGGTCAGCCATCACATAAACCCTAATCTCAGAGTCCAGAGGTGGGAAACTTTTAAAAAAATATCTAATTCACTTCACTATTTGATTCTGTTAGGGAAAAGAAATTAGTTTTTGGCAACAAAGCCCAAATGATTCCTTTTCTGCAGTGCTCCCGGCAATAGTTTTTCAAGGCTTCCTTGTAATCGATCAAGCCAAAAGAGCTAGCTGTTCCGTGTGTTGCTGTGTGGAATTCTATCATCTCCAACATGATTGAAAATCTTAAGTCAGACTTATAGAGGGCATATTAGTATTGGTTTTTCTCCCCAATCATGCCCTGATTGGAAACCCGTAGGTGGCTTCTTTTGTTTACTAGAGGAGGGGTGGAGGAGATATGATGGATCAATCTGACAATAAGCAAGCCAGGGCTAACTAGCAAAAGAAAGATCATACATAAGGGAAAATATATATAATCAAGCACAGTGATTCCTCCCTATAAACCAAGGTCAACCCATCCCTAAAATGGTAGGTTGTTTATCCAGTGTTCAGGATTGATAGAGCAAATGGTATGATCTTTTCCTTTGGGACCACGTGGAGGAATGAAGAGCAGATTGTATTTCTTATATGCAGCATTTTCAGGGAGAGACGGTGCTGCCTCTGGTTATATTGCCTACCTGGGGACAGAAAATGTAAAGTCATAGAGAAGAAAAGAAAAAGCACAATTATTTCTCTCTGAACGTTTTTCGCCGTGTTATCTGGAAACCACTGACAAGAAGACAGATGAGCTGCTTGAGGTGTCCAGACATTCATCATAATGAATTTGGAGCATATTGATATTTTCAAAGTATACTGAGGCTCTGAGGCACTGAGACCAAGGATCAGGCTCAAAATTGATTCCAAGGGGATTTTGGCATTGCCTTTTACAGGATTTTTCTTCCTGGGTTAATCATCCAGTGCCGCATTTGCAGGTGGGGAGGACGGGTAAAGATTGTGGGAGTGTAGGAAGAGTCTAAATTCTCTAGTGGTTTGAATTCAGGTTCACCTTCTACCTGCTCTCATTCTGACCTCATGGAAAACTACCAAACCCTTCTGAACTTCATCTCTGAGGGGATAATAATCTTTACCTTGCAGGGTTGTGATGGGGCTGAAAAACAGTAACTTGCCCATGTTTCTGGGTGTGCTGGATTCTCAGGTGTGAGGTCTCTTCACGTCTCCACGGGGAGGCACTAAAGTTGAGTGAGAGCTCTTAAGCCTGATTTCCAGTGGTTCTTCTTGCTCTCAACGACCACAGTTTTGTGTAGCTGATTTGCCCATAGGCTTTCAGTTTTTACAGACCAGATCCTATTTGATTTGCATGGCAATGGTAAAAAGGATCTTTTCAGTGATTGAAAAATTTTGTTATTGGGAGTTATGTGCATGTACAAAAACAGAATTATATAATAACCCTTTGTAGACTTGTCTTACTCCTCAAGCCACCAACCTATAGCCAATTCTGTCTCATTGTCAGATACCTCTAACCCTTTGTCTTTAAATTTTTCATCCAAAAATGCCCTTTCTCAATGTCTGAAATAATGACTTACAAGTGATCCCTTAAATGCATTGGTTAGATAGATATTTAAAGGCACCAAATTATAAAACACAGAGGCCATTTCTCACCAACCTTTGCATTTTGTAACTTCTGAGCCTCATGTGATGGCGAAATAGGAGCCACAGGTAGAGACAGGAGAGGTGTACGCTTGGTTAACCCACGGCCAAACCCACAGTTGTTTCATTTTAATCTTTTTAAAAAAATATTTTTCTTTTAAAAATCTTTTTTCATAGCTACAAAGCGAATAAAGGGGATGCTAAGGTTTCCCTTGGCCACTCCACCAAACTGTTGCCAGGTGTTGTAACAAGATGGTCCCTGAGAAAGGCATGAGACACTGGGAAAGTCCTACCACTTATAAACATCGTGTGTGAAATAGATAGCTGATGGGAGCTGCTGACGGCACGGGGAGTTCCGGGCCATGCTCTGTGACCCTGGAGTTGGGGGTGGTTCAAGAGTTAGGGGACATGTATGTGCCTATGGCTGACTCGCTCATATGGCAGAAATCAACACATGACTATAAGGCAATTATCCTTCAACTGAAACAAATTTTCAAAAGCAAATAACAAAAAGACATGTTATAGATGATTTCAAACTCATTTTGCATAGTGTTTTGTTTAATCTTGTATTATTTCAATAGATTCCAGATAAATATCACCCTTCCAGTCAGAAGTCAAAACATTACCTCAAATCCTTTAACGCTGTCCCCTAGGGCTTCAACAATCCCAGAACACTCAAATCCTGGCACCAGGGGGGTCTTGGGAGGGTTGTCGATATTCCCCTGGCGCACCATCAAGTCAATGAAGTTTAAACCACTGTAAACAGCAAACGTGAAAAGAGAGAAATTCACAATGAGACGGAAAGAAAGCACTGGCTTGACTCTTCTTTCCTTCCCGTCCCCTCCCTCCCCTTCCACCCAGGTTCCTCTCTTCTTTCTTTTTTAACTTTCTGGAAAAATGTGTCTAATAGTAACGTTACTTAGCTAGATGTCACCAAGAAAGCAAAGCAGTGATCTCTCTAGACAGCTTATGTTTTCTCGGCCCTTCAAATGGCATCTCAGCGTTCACGCTCTAATTCAAGAGAGAGCCTCGTTGTCCCCACTCACAGCCTCCTTACTCTAACTCTAAAAATGTATTGACCAGCCTGGTCATTAGCCATTCTAGCACTTAATTGAGGGTAAAAAACAAAACAAAACAAAACAAAAAAAAAACAAAAAAAAACAAACTAGGAAGAGCTTATAAGAAGAAACACAGAAAGCAAGCAGCCAGACATAATGGACACACACCAATCTATGAAAAAGAAAGAGAAAAAAAAATCTAACTTAGAAGGTCTCAAAAAGACTGTCACAAGTAGCTTAGCTGGTAAAGAATCTGCCTGCAATACAGGAGACCTCAGTTCCATTCCTGGGTTGGGAAGATCCTCTGGAGAAGAGACAGGCTACCCACTCCAGTATTCCTGGGCTTCCTTTGTGGCTCAGCTGGTAAAGAATCCACCTGCAATGTGGGAGACCTGGGTTCGACCCCTGGCTTGGGAAGATCCCCTGGAGAAGGGAACGGCTACCCACTCCAGTACTCTGGCCTGGAGAGCTCCAGGGTTGCAGTCAGACATGATTGGGCAACTTTCACTTTCACTTTCGCCCATCTCACAGACTTACACCAGCGCCGGGACACAAAGGCTAGCTGTATGGTGACTGCGAGCCATCTCGAGACCAGGCTGGGCGCGCCTGCAGGGCGGCGGCTCAAAAGAGAGAGGCCAAAGGCCAGTGGGTGTGGGGAGCCTGAGAGGTCTGTTTCCAAACCTGAGCTGTCTCTGGCTGAGAGAAATCTTTTGGTATTCTCTATAGACATATTACTTTTGAAATAAGAAAGTTATCATTAAACTATATCAAAGTGATTGCCTTGGAAATCCACATACTTAATTCGAATGATGCTACTAATCTTCCAAACTATTTTTTTTAAAGAGCTACAATCGAGAATTGCATTTAATACCTGTGAAAGAATGAAGTGAGAAAGCATGTGTGTGGAATACATGAATGTGTATTTTTTTCACACCACATGTGGCTCTAACGTACTTCCTGTTTTCACAAGCTGCCATCTAAGGAAGACATGGGTTGGAGAAACCAAACTCCTCGGTCTGGCCCAAGGCCTGTTAGCCTCTGACTACAGCTTCTCTCCCAAGCAGAAGACTTGAACACTTTCTTAAACACAGCTTGTCCATTTCTTCCTCGGCCTCTTTGGAGCTAAGGACATATGGATGTCTACCTACCATCTCTGGTCTCTACTCACCTGTCTCATCCATAAGCAATGGACAGGGGCAAGGAGGGTGACTTCCTTCGAAGGTGGATTAGAGTCACCCCTTTCTCAAGGTTTTTCTAGCCACAAATGAGGCAAGATTCACATATTCTCCCCACTGAAGTATCTGACGTGCGCCCTTTCTGAAGACAGCTGTATGCCTCACACTTCTTGGCTCCCGGAATACCTGGCATGCCTCATACCCACAGCAACATAGTAGGTACTCAAGCAACATACACTGAATGAAGGAATATTCATGAATATTCAAACACATGTGCTGCCAGAGTGAGTACTAATGCCTTTTAGAAAACAGCCAAAGGATGCTCAGGGTCGTGGACACCCTTCTGAAATGGGTGTGTAGACTTCCAAAGATCCTGTTTTGATGTTTAATAGTTCTTAGGGCCACTTATTAACCAAAATGTTCTCCAATAATGTGGCTGAATAAAGTCGCAGTTCCACGACTTCTCCCTGGGTAACCTTGGGGTTGGTTATTCAACCTCTCTAAGCCTCAGTTTCCTCATCTGTGAAGTGGGGGTTATGAGAGCACCCATATCACAGGGTCGTTGGGAAAACTGATGAGAGTCAAGCATCATGCCAAGTAAAAAGTACGCATTCAATAATAATAATATCTGTGTCTTCTATTAAGAAGGCTGAAGTGTGAGATATATTTTCGGAAGATTCCATTAAATGAGAGTGAAAAATCATTTCAGAGCTGAAATGGGAAAACTTGAATTATCTGTAAGCTTCACTTCTGTGAAATAGCCCATTTTCCGACACAATCAAATAAATAAAGCATCACTGTATAACAATAAAAGGAATTTCCACGTGCCAAATCAAACACTCCATCTCATTTCACACATATTTCAGCTCACCGTGTTATATCCTTCCTCCATGTGAAAACATGATTTCCCAAGACCCTGATGGAGAAATGGCGGGGGAGTTCTGTAAAGTTCTGACTCGGCAGTTCTGTAAAGACGCCAGCCCCTTGGACAAGGCTTCAGCCGGATGCCTGTCGCACTGCTCCACAGCGCAGCCTTCAGTCTCCATCCAGCACAAAGCAGGTGCAGTGATTAGCTACTCAGTGCCAGAGAGAAGGGCCA
The DNA here is from genome assembly GCA_006408675.1 of Madoqua kirkii. NCBI lineage: Eukaryota > Metazoa > Chordata > Mammalia > Artiodactyla > Bovidae > Madoqua > Madoqua kirkii. Next base: position 39,954 of record SJYC01028513.1, on the reverse strand, counting down.
AGACTTACAGAGCCTTGTATAAGGGCTTAGTCTCTACAAGGGCCAAGACCGTATAGAGCCAGAGTACCCTGCTTTCTCAGTGAGGCATGCAGTCAGGATCGTGGAGGAAGCCAACCGCCTTCAGGATGGAAACATGGAGGAGGGGTGTCCCACGTGAGGGGGGATGGGTCAGTGTCATTTATCTCAGCACAGAGAGGAGGTGACGAGGTGGTAACGAAGTACCTTTATGCTACATCAGACCTGTTTCATGGTGCCTGCCCATGTACCTCCTCCTCAAATGGACCCAGCCAATGTTTACTGAGGGCTTCATTTGGGGCAGAAACTGGGATAAACATTTTCCTTTTGTTATTTAAGACTCAAGAACACTCCTACAAAGTATGAACTATCATACCCACTTTTCAGATGAGGAAACTTCGGCTCAACAAGTTACTTGCGTAAAGTCTCATCTTTGGAAACTGTCAAAGTCAGGACCCAAATCCAAGCCAAGTCCAGAACCCAGGACCTCACAGATGACTTCCTATTCCCTCTTTTCAGGGACTCCACCCACTGCCCTTGATGAAGGGGGCACATCCGGGGGCCACATTTCTTCCTGTCTCTTTGCCGCTGACTGTACCAGCGGCTGGACCCGGTGTTGGAGGAGTGGCCATTCCTAGTTTGAGCAGGAGCCCATTCAGCATAAAGTAAACGAGCTGGTCCAAGACCTGGGTCTCAGAAACTATGCACTGGGAAACATGCATCAAGAGAACACCTTGGTACCAGAGAGGATGTCAAAAGATAGGACTGAGCTGGGTCAGAAGCCAACCCAACAGCTTCCACCAGGGTCAGCTATACACACCTCACTGCTGAATTATCAAGGATGGAAGAGGCCACTCTCTACCTGTGTTGCCACCTAGCCCCATGTGCCTCCTGCTGCCCAACATCTAAGGGGTCCTTGGATACTTCATGTATGTGTTTATAACAGAGCTCTTCATTGGGTTATGTATGTAGTTTCTGCCTCATGAACCCCAAATACAAATGAAAACAAATCCCATAATCAATATCTGTAAATCACTCACTGGACAACCATTAATGACCTCATTTATTTTTTTTTTTTCTAGCAAAACAAGTAACATTGTTTAGAGATAATAAGCTCTTGCCCAAGACCTCACAGACAGTGAATGGTAAAGGCATGAACTTAAACTTGGGTCTGTCAAACACATTTTTCTTCCCACCCCCTCAGGAAAAAACACAGGGGTATATCAAGCCATGCATCGTCATTATAATAGTTTCCAATTTTCTCTAAGATTCCCTGGTGGCTCAGACCGTAAAGTGTCTGTCTACAATGCGGGAGACCTGGGTTCGATCCCTAGGTCGGGAAAATTCCCTGGAGAAGGAAATAGCAACCCACTCCAGTACTCTTGCCTAGAAAATCCCATGGACGGAGGAGCTTGGTGCAAGCTACTGTCCATGGGGTCACAAAGAGTTGGGCATGACTGGGCAACTTCACTTTCACTTTTGGAAATTCTGAGGGGGTGGGGCAATGACTATGCCTGATGACTCAGGCCCACACCAGGGGTACCTGTCAGATGTCTTTCTTGCTGACTTTTTATGTGGCTCTCTTAAACATCTGAGAGCACTCCCAAAAGAAATAGTGCTGCAAGCTGCTTGATGCAAAAATGCAATCCTGTGTTTCTCCAAGACTGATATAGTCATAAAAGTAAGGCTCTTCTTCCCTCCCACATTAAATGATTAGTCAAATAAGAGGCTTAAGGTGTATTACTGAGATTTACAGTGTCTCGGACATAACAGCAAAGTGATTTAGCTTTTTGTATATGTATATATACACATATGGGATTCCCTGGTGGCTCAGACAGTAAAAGCATCTGCCTGCAATGCGAGAGACCTGGGTTCGATCCCCGGGTCAAGAAGATCCCCTGGAGAAGGAAATGGCAACCCACTCCAGTACTCTTGCCTAGAAAATTCCATGGATGGAGGAGTCTGGTGGGCTACAGTCCACGGGGTTGCAAAGAGTCATGTGTATGTATGTATATATATATACATACATACATACATATATACACACAGTTTTTCAGATTCTTTCCCATTATAGATTATTAAAAGATATTAAACATAGTTTCTTCGCTATAGTAGGTCTTTTTAAAATCTATCTGATAGACAGTAGTGTATATCCACTAATCCTAAATTCCTGAATTTATCCCTCCACCCCCTCCCTTTGGGTAACCATATGTTTGTTTTCTTTGTGAGTCTATTTTTGCTTTTAAAATAAGCTCAAATGTGTCAGTTTTCAGATTGCACATATAAATAACACTGTGCGATGCTTGTCTTTCTCTGTCTTGCTTGCGTCCCTTAGCATGATGGTCTGTGAGCTGCTGCCAACAGCGTCATCTCATTCTTTTTTATGGCTGAGTGGTTTTCCATGTATCAGGCGTGTGTGTGCGCTCAGTTGCTTCAGTGCTGACTGACTCTTCACAGTCCCATGGACTGCAGCCTGCCAGGTTCCTCTGTCCCTGGGACCCTCCAGACAAGAATACTGGAGTGGGTTGCCATGTCCTCCTCCAGGGGATCTTCCCAACCCAGGGATTGAACCCGTGTTTCTTAGGTCTCCTGCAGTGGCAGGTGGGTTCTTTACCACTAGCACCACCGGGGAAGCCCATGTATGTCCCACATCTTCTTTATCCATTCATCTGTCGATGGACATTTAGGTTGTTCCCACATCTTGACTATTGTAAACAGCACTGCAATGAACGTAGAGGTGCTTATTTTCTCAAGTTATACTTCTATGCCCAGGAGTGGCATTGCAGGATCAAATGGCAGCTCTATTTTTAGACTTTTAAGGAATCTCCCTAATGTTCTCCATAGTGGCTGTACCAATTTACATTCCCACCAACAATGTAGGAGGGCTCCCTTTTCTGTATACCCTCCTCAGCATTGATTATTTGTAGGTTTTTCAGTGATGCCATTCTGATACTTTACTGTGGGCTTGAGTTACATTTTGTTACTAATTAGCAATGTTAGGCATCTTTTCATGTGCCTGCTGCTCCTTGTGTATGTCTTCTATGGAGAAATGTCTGTTTAAGTCTTCTGCCCACTTTTTGATTGAATTACTTGGTTTTTTGATATTGGGTTTATGAGCTGTTTGTATATTTGGAAATCTGTCACTTGTCAGTTGCACCATTTGCAAATATTTTTTCCAAGCCTGTAGGTTCTCTTTTCATTTTGTTTATGGTTTCCTTTGCTGTGCAAAAGCTTCTGAGTTATTTCTTAAAGGACATCAGTTCATGGATGACTGAAAAATCAGCCCAGCTATAGTTTACTAATTTTCCAGTTTGAGAGAAAATTGGCCCAAAGAGGGATTTAGCAAAGAAGAGAAAGTAGATGCGGAGAAAGTCCCCTTTTATTTTCCAGGTGAAGGTAAGGTGAAGGTTGCTCATGGAAAAGGGTTTCGGATTTCCTGCCGTCTTGCTCTTCCCAGAGGCCATCAGTATCCTCAGCACTGACCACAGGAATCCAAACACACAGATCACTAGACAAAGGACAGGGTGACGAAAGTCTTGAAAATCTTCCAGAATCCTACTTCTCTACTAATGCAGCCCAATCATATATTTTGATCTCACACTCAGTAGGATAATCTTGCCCCATCTTTGGTTCAGCTGAGAGATACATGGCCACAGAAACCACCTTTAGAAACTCCCTGTTTTACTTTCTGAGGGATGCTATTGAACATATCGTTTGTTACAAAAGACGTTCTCTTCTTTATGAAGACTGGGGATTTCCCCTCAAAGTTCAACACAGAGGCTTAGTTTACATGGGTCTCACAGGTCCAGTACAGTGTAGAAACTGATCATAAGTTTCTTTGCATTGGCCACTAGGAAGCTCCAGGCCAAATTTGTAGCACCCCTCCCTGAAAACAGCAGAGCTTTCTGGTATTCATTCTCTATGTCATTCTAACACTCACCATCATCTTAACTTTCTGAATGCTTTGGGGTCTCCATTTTTTAAAATCGTAGGCTCTATTATCTTGGATCTCAAACTTGATTGTATACCAGAATTCTGAGGAGTTCTTATTAAAACACAGATGGCCGGGTCCACTCCTGCACTGTTGACTAAGCTGGTCTAGGGCGAGGGTCAAGAATCTGCATTTCTAAGAAGCTTCCCTTGCTGCTGGGCTGATGCTCTGAGAAACACACTTAGAGACTCACTGCTGTACCATTTCTTTTAAAGCTATCTCAAGTTGTCTTTGGGATGACACAAGGTGAAAATTAATAGATGATGATTAAGTAGATAAGAATATGAAAAGCTCTCTCATAGTCCTTCCTCTAAGGCAGCTGAATTTTTTGATCCCAGTCCAAAGAATTATATTACTCTTGTTAAATATGGTCTTATTAGATTAGGTTCATCATTCTGATTTGTCTGGCTCTTTCCTGGATCCTAATTCTTTCATCCAAAAAATTGGCTCTTCCTTTTGGATATGTAGCCTCTGAGATTGCAGTTATCAAGTCATTGACTTTTCTGTCCAAATTGCTGATAAAAATTTTGGATTGGCGGTCACATTCCTGGTTACTAAGGGTATTTGTGAAGACCACAGTGAGATGTCATGGAGGAAATTCAAGATATAGAACCAGCTGACATGTTTTAAGTTTCTTCAATTCATAAACTCTATGATTCTCCAAAACATCTCCAAGATACTGGCATGGCCACAAAGTTCTTCCAGGTTTTTCCAGAGCGAACTTCTTGGCCAACCCAATATTTTGAATTCACGTTTAACAAGATCTGTGTAAGTTACTGAGCCCTACTCCTTGTGAGCAAAGGCAGTCAACCCCCCTCCCCCCACAGCAGAAGCTGCTGACCATGTGGGCGCAGTCTGAGCAAGTGTCAGCCACAGCAGTTGTCTGGATGCATGTCACGATCATCATAGCTCCCCCTCCCGCACTATATATATATATATATATCCACCCCCCTCCCCAACCCACAAATCCCCAAACGTGCACACTCTGGTCCTAACTCTGAGAGTGTTTTACCCAGGCACACATTCTCATGTGTGATCAGCACCGAGAAAAACTGCTCTGCTGCTGCTACTGCTGCTGCTAAGTTGCTTCAGTCGTGTCCAACTCTGCAACCCCATAAACGGCAGCCCACCAGGCTCCTCCGTCTATGGGATTTTCTAGGCAAGAGTACTGGAGTGGGGTGCCATTGCCTTCTCCAGAAAAATTGCTCTAAGTAGCCTCAAATCAGCGGTTCCCACAAAGAAGACTCTTTAAGAAGAGATGGGTCCTTTCTGTGATGGGTTCTCATGTAGGGCTTTGTGATGGTTGGAGGGGCCCTCAAGAAACTAGTAGATCTCTAGAAACCCCCATTCTAATTCCTCAGATGATAGGGATGAGGAGAAAAGGAATTATTTGCAGCTAAGTCACTGTAATAGATAACATTCATGGGGTGTATACTATGTATCAGGCATGGTGTTAAATGTTTGTGTTATACTTAATTTTTAGAGCAACCATAACAAGGCTGGGACATACACATCACCCACATTTTGCAGAGAACAATACAGAGGCACATTAAGGTTTGTAAAGCCAAGAGGTGAAGGCAAGTGATGTCTCCAGAGGCTACTGCTCTTTGCTTTCCTTTCGAGAGACCATCACTCAGTGTTACAGAGAGGGGACTTCTCAACTCACATGTCATACTGAGCACTTACTACGTCCCGAGCAGATACTTAGTACTGGATGTCTACAGTTCACAGGGGACTCGGTTTCTCATGGGGAGACAGAATCGTGAAAGCTGATCACAACACAGTGGGATGAGTGGTTCGACAGAAGGGTAGCCAGAGAGCTCACCTGGCCAGCAGGAGACGGACTCACAGACAAGATAACCGTGGAGTCAAAACAAGGACCCTCAACAAGGTTTTCTCAAAGAACTCTTAGCTTTGGTGATAGCCTCTGTGAAGGTGACGGCTCCCCTTGTGGCTCAGTTGGTAAAGAATCCGCCTGCAATGCAGGAGACGCTAGTTCAATTCCTCGGTCGGGAAGATCCTCTGGAGAAGGGATAGGCTACCCACTCCAGTATTCTTGCCTGGAGAATTCTATGGTCTGTATAGAGTCGGACACGGGATCACAAAGAATCAGACATGAATTAGCAACTTCCACAAGAAAGTGAAAGCCGCTCAGTCGTGTCCGACTCTTTGTGACCCCATGGACTGTATAGTCCATGGAATTCTCCAGGCCAGAATACTGGAGGGGGTAGCCTTTCTCTTCTCCAGGGGATCTTCCCAACCCAGGGATTGAACCCAGGTCTCCCACACTGCTGGTGGATTCTTTACCATCTGAACCACAAAGGAAGCCCAAGAATACTGGAGTGGGTAGCCTGGCCCTTCTCCAGGGGATCTTCCCCACCCAGGAATCAAACCGAGGTCTCCTGCATTGCAGGCGGATTCTTTACCAACGGAGCCACCAGGGAAGTTCTATAGTCAGAGCTAAACTTAAAACTTTAGCTACTGCTTTCCGGCTTCTCCACAAGGGGGTTGCCGCATCTCCCTGAACCTCGGTTCTCTCAGCTCAAACATGTGATAGGAGCAGCCTCACGCTGTTGGGGTTGGTGTGGATCGCACGTGACAGGACCTTGGGAAGCAGGGTGCCTCCCATGCTGCAGTGCTCAGTGAGTGTGGGCTGTGGTCCTTGTCATCAGCACCCAGAGAAGGTGTTATGGCTCAGCCTCCCTGGGAAGCAGACTCTGAGGCTCAGCTTTGCATGCTGGAGGGTCGAGAGGAGGTACCCCAGAGAACAGCACCTATCCAGCGGTGAGGGAAGCTGGACTGAGTGGCTGGAGAGATAGTAAAAAAGGACACAATTTATCCGCAGAAAGTTCTAGAACTAGGATGGGACCTCAAGTCATGATGAATCCAGGCAAGGGGACTGGACCTTTTTACCTCATGTCAGCTGCTCATTGGATGAGAGGTGTCCCTGGGAGGAGCTCTGATCTCAGGCAAGGGCACGTCCTTGCGCTGAGGGCAACTCCTCAGCAGGAACGAAGCTGTGTAAGCCCCCAGCAGCCAGCACTCGCTGTAGCTGGGGGAAGGAGCTTTTCAGCCCTAAAAGGGGGTCGTGGGTGGTGTACTCCAGCATCCCCCATGAGAGGAGTGTTGTGGTCTTCCTTTGCAGGGTGTTATTCCTCTGCTGGCCCAGAGCAGCAGTCACTGATGGTGAGAATTTACAGAGGTGTCCTTTGTGTGTGGTTTCTGAGAAGGAAAGGTCTAGGGTTCTTACGACCAACGCTGGGAAGGAAGAAGAGGATGATATCTTTAAACTGGGATCTGAAGGATGAGAGACAAAGAGGCAAGGGAAAGGGAGGACTTCAAGAGATCAAAGTGTCAAGGACATGACAAACTAAGAAAAAAAGAGAAAAGGAAAGGCGGACGAACTATCAAAACACACGCAGGAGTTGATCTTAAATGTTCTCACTATAGGAAAGAAATGGCGACTTTCTGATAGCTTGGAGGTGGCTAATGGGATGGTGGTAATCCTTTGGCAATTTACAGCTGTATCAAATCAACACTTTAAACTTACACAATGTTATACATCAGTCATATCTCAGTGATGCTGGGGGAAAGGGAAAAAGAAGTCTTTTACAGGGTTTAATAGATAATTTTCAGCTATGTAAAATATGCATGCAGGGTTAGTAAACTGCTTGGGGAAATCCATGAAAAATAGTAGCTCGAGGCTGTCTCTGTGTCTATGGGAAGGCGGGGATCACAGGATACTGATGGAGACCCAGACACCAGAGGGAACACGGTCAGACACCACGTGGGGAGTCTGGAATTCCCTCTGCTTGGTGAACTCACTGCCCAGCAGCCATCGCAGCATGGCCCGGAGGCTCCCAGCGTGCGGCTTTGTACTGAGCCACAGCAGCCTGGAAGCTGTGCCCTTGCTTTTATTTTATTTTTTTAACATTTTTAATTTTTATTTATTTGGTGGTTACCTCAAACCGCTTTGCCCTTCCTTCAGCTCTTGTCTGGCTGCTGCGATGTTCATCAAAGCACTGAATTCCGATCCCAAGGGGGTGGGGCCAAAGAAACACAGGTTTGAGTCATTCCCTCATTTCCCCAGAACTGAAGATTTTGGTTTTGTTTCTTAGTCACAGCTGATAGCTTAAAAACATTTAGGACTAAAATCACTGATCTCAGAAAACCTTGCTCCCAATTGTTTTTTCACCCCTATTTTTTTGGCTTTGTTTAAGCAAAATAGCTGTCTGAGGAGGCCTTACAAATATCTGTGAAAAGAAGAGAAGTGAAAAGCAAAGGAGAAAAGGAAAGATATACGCGTTTGAATGCAGAGTTCCAAAGAATAGCAAGGAGAGATAAGAAAGCATTCCTCAGTGATCAAACATGGAACAACAGACTGGTTCCAAATAGGAAAAGGAGTACGTCAACGCTGTATATTGTCACCCTGCTTATTTAACTTCTATGCAGAGTACATCATGAGAAATGCTGGGCTGGAAGAACCACAAGCTGGAATCAAGATTGCTGGGAGAAATATCAATCACCTCAGATATGCAAATCACACCACCTTTATGGCAGAAAGCAAAGAACTAAAGAGCCTCTTGATGAAAGTGAAAGAGGAGCGTGAAAAAGTTGGCTTAAAGCCCAACATTCAGAAAATTAAGATCATGGCATCTGGTCCCATCACTTCATGGCAAATAGATGGGGAAACAGTGTCAGACTTTAATTTTCTGGGCTCCAAAATCACTGCAGATTGCAGCCATGAAATTAAAGACCTTTACTCCTTGGAAGGAAAGTTATGACCAACCTAGACAGCATATTAAAAAGCGGAGATATTACTTTGCCAACAAAGGTCCACCTAGTCAAGGCTATGGTTTTTACAGTAGTCATGTATGGATGTGAGAGTTAGAGTACAAAGAAAGCTGAGCTCAAAAGAATTGACGCTTTTGAACTGTGTTGTTGGAGAAGACTCTTGAGAGTCCCTTGGACTGCAAGGAGATAAACCAGTCCATCCTAAAGGAGATCAGTGCTGGGTGTTTATTGGAAGGACTGACATTGAAACTGAAACTCCAATACTTTGACCATCCGATGTGAAGAGCTGACTCATTTGAAAAGATCCTGATGCTGGGAAAAATTGAGGGCAGGAGGAGAAGGGAACGACAGAGGAATGGATGATTGGATGGCATCACTGACTCAATGGACATGAGTCTGGGTGGACTCTGGGAGCTGGTGATGGATAGGGAGGCCTGGCATGCTGCGGTTCATGGGTTTGCAAAGAGTCAGATGCCACTGAGCAACTGAACTGAGCACCCATTTTTTGATCTCAAGACTATGAAAAGAGACTCATACAAATCTGCTACGGAAGGAAAAACTCTCGTCTACAGCAAGGAAAACTTTCATGCACATCTCAAATGGCACCTTTTACTGGAGAACAGACAGAATTGTCCTGGGTAGACCTCAGGAGAGAGAAACCACCTGAGCTCCATCTGAGGTTGGAAGGAGTGTGTTAGGACAGATGCAGATAACAGTCTAGTGGTTACCAGTGGGGAGAGAGGGGCAATGGCAAGAAAGGGGTAGAGAATGAAGAGGAAAAACTATCATGTGCAAATAAATGGGCTTCCCAGGTGGAGCTAGTGGGGCAGAAACCATCTTGCAATGAAGGAAACAGGAGACATGAGTTCGATCCCTGGGTTAGGAAGGTTCCCTGGAGGAGGGCATGGCAACCCACTCCAATATCCTTGCCTGGAGAATCCCTATGGACAGAGGAGCCTGTCAGGCTATGGTCCATAGGATCGCAAGGAGTTGGGAACGACTGAAGAACTTAGCACACACAGCACATAAAATAAATGAGCTACAAGTACATATTGTACAACACATGGAATACAGCCAATAGTTTACAGTAACTATAAACGTAGGATACTTTTAAAACTGTGAATCACTATGCTATATACCTGAAACTTACATAATATTGTACATTAACTCTACCCAAATAAAAAAGGAAGGCAAAAATAAAAAATTATAGAAAAGAGGGAGTAACTTCCAAACAAATAGTTTTGCTTCTGCTAAGATCTTCATCAGTTGGCATGCAGACGACTCTTCAAATCCTTCAACCAAGAATAAACAACTAAAATATGGCATTTGAATTGACTAAATATTTTCAAGTGATATGTAAGCAAAAGAGACAGAAGGGAAATTTTCAACTACAAAAATATTCAATTCTATCATATTTTCTAAACAGACTGTCATCTTTGATGCTTAAACATAGCACGGGATAGTGTTAAGAGTCCAAATTCTAAAATGAACTTCCTGGCTTAAAAATCTGACTCCTCTACTTAAAAACAACAATACAACGAAACCCACAGAACCGGAAAAGTTTTCAGTTACGACTCCACCATGTTTCTTCTGTCCGCATAGAAAATAAATATAAAGAAGATTTTTTTTAAGTGTGTTATGGATCCTCAGGCTACCTTCTTCCCATCCCTGGCCACGGCTCCTGACAGCGGTCTCCTCCATGTCCGGGTCCACGTATTCCTCCCTACCTTGTTTAACCATTATTTTTAGATGTGAGACCTGAAGTTTTCAGGCACATCTGATGTGTTTTGTGATCGACTGCTTATTAAGTGAACGATGCTGTTTCTGCCCAGCCCAGATGCCTGTATCTCTAACACAGCGGCTGATGTTGCACTGACACAGCTTGAGCTGTAGCTGTATTGGTCTGTTGTTCCTCAGAGACAGGAAACATGTCCCCATCACAGGTCCACATTAGTATTCGAAACACATGTCGGTTTAATATTTCAAACACAGAACAAAATGGCCAAGGAGATACATGGAGAATCTAAATATGAACAGCCGTTCTCAGCAGAAACCGAAAAGCGCGGCATGAGTGTGTCCAGGAAAAATTCTCCCTGATGCTGAGACGGACCCCTTGATTTCTGGACCTGGAGGAATGTATTTACTCTCAGCCTGTCCTGGGAACACAGCAGGTGTTTATTAGGAGATTCCCAGAAAGGTTAAGATCTCTGAGGTCTGGGTTAGATGCTGATGGAGTCACTGGCTTCAAACAGGTGCCTGGCCGTGACTGGCTGTGCAGAGCTTTCAAATGAATTTAATTTAAATTCAACAGATCTTTCACGATTTGGGGCTTGGCTCGGGACTAATGAGACTACAGTGACAATAGACCTCTGCTTCCCAAGAGTTCGGAGACCAACAAAGTAGTGCCTTCGCAGTGTGACAGATCCCCCGCAGGCTGTGGGGCACGGGCCACGGCCAGCACAGGCCGGGCAGTTATAATCCACCACGCAGCAGTCACGCAGGTCCTATGCAAAGCACCACGCAGGCGTGGCTGCACCCTCTGCCTGTTCCCTCGAGCTCTCCAGCGTCATCCCACCTCTCCATGGAAGGGAGACGGTATCACCGGACAGTGCAAACTGCTTCCTGCCCGACCTCTCACTGGAGCCCCAGAGGGGCTTGGGAGGAGGGCTCCCCCAGAGAAATGCTCCATTTTTGCCATAATGTGATGGTTATCTCCTGTCACTGATGCTGATAAAAGCTTTGCTCATAAAACAGTTATGTCAGTAGGAAAGACTAGAACAACACAGTCCAATAGAACATTCTACAATGGCGAAACTATTCTCTCTGTGTTCTGTTCAATATGGCAGCCACTAGCCATGTGTCATTACTGAATGCTTGAAATGTGGATAGTGTGGGTGAGGAACTGGATTTTAAATTTTAATCAGGATTTAAATTTAATTAACCTTTATTAGAGACATGCAAATCAAAACTATCATGCCTGTCAGAGCGGCCACCATTGAAAACTCACAAGCACTGGAGAGGGTATTAAGAAAGGGAACCCTCTTATGCTGTTGCTGGGAATGTAAATTGGTGCCGCCCCTATGGAAAAGAGTCTGGAAGTTCCTTAAAAATCTAAAAATAGAACTACCATGTGATCCAGCAATCCTTCTCCTGGGCATATAAATGGAAAAGATAAAAATTCTAATTTAAGAAGATGCATGTACCATAGTGTTCACTGAGATTCACAACAGCAAAGCTTTGGAAGCAACGCAAATGTCCAGCAACAGATGAATGGTCAAAGAGGACGTGGTACACATATACAACGGAATCTCACTCAGCCATAGAAAAGAATGAAATAATGGCATTGGCAGCAACACAATGGGCGTAGAGATTATCAGCCAAGTGAAGTAAGTCAGACAAAGACTGATACCATATGAGATCCCTTATATGTGGACTCTGAAATATGACACAAATAAACTTATTAATGAAACAGAAGTAGACTCACAGAAAACAAACTGCTGGGTACCAAAGGGGAAGGGGGTGAGGGAGGGGACAGGTCAGGAGCTTGGAATTAGCAGATACAAACTGCTGTTTACGAAATAGATAAGTGACACGATCCTACTCTAGAGCAAGGGAACTGTATTCAATATTCTGTAATAAACCAAAACGGAAGGCTTTCCCTGGTAGTTCACTAAGAATCCACCTGCCGATGCAGGGAACATGGGTTCAGTCCCTGGCCGGGGAAGATTCCACGTGCTCCCGGGCAGCTGAGCCTGTGTGCCACGAATCTGAGCCTGTGCTCCGGAGCCGGGGAACCGCAGCTACTGAGCCCACGTGCAGCAACTCCCAAAGCCCGCACACCTAAAGCCCGTGCTCCACAGCAAGAGAAGCCTCTGCAGTGAGCTCCACAAGCAGAGAGGAGCCCTCCTCGCTGCAACTAGAGAAAGTCTGCACGCAGCAACGAAGACCCAGCGCAGCCAAAAATAAAATAAAATCTAAAACCATAACAGAAAAAATACAAAAAGAGCATATATATAATATATATATATATATATGCAAAACTGAATTGTGTTGCTGTATATAAGAAACTAATAACGTTGTAAATCAACTAAACTTCAGTAAAAAATTTAATTAGCTTAAGAAGGAGACAGTAGCGACCTCACTACCCTGCTGTCTTCCTGGTGGACTGTGCACAATTCGAAAGGGGAGTCTCCCTTAAAATCCATCTTTCGATGTTCACTGCTTAGCCCAGGGCACAGTCTAGCCTTGCCAACAAAGATTCCTCCACTGAAGGTGTTAAGTAGGAAAATACCGAGGCGTGATTCAAGCTCTTTCCTTCCTCCTGCTAAAAGGAGTTACTGGTTGGCAGCCTTGTCAGTAGTCAGGGTAAAACTGAGAAGATCAAAGACCTGCTTGATTGATGTGCTTTGGGAAGAGCAAATATTTATCCTGGAAGATAAAAGAAGAGATGTGAAAGGTGAGCAAAGATAGATGCAAAAGACAAGAGAGAGTGAGGGCAGGGTTTGAGAGTCTGGGAGAGTTTGAAGAGCATGGGGAGAGGGTTTGGAGGGAGAGGAGGCACTGGGGGAGGAGGAGGATGTCTAAATGGGAAGAGAAACTTTCTAGATGTTTCCTCTGCAGCATGAATAGTTCCAGCTTTGGCATTTTCTAAAGGACTCAGTGCTTCTCAATTATATTGAAAAATTGGGTTTCTATTTAAGAGTGAATCATCCCAGCTAAATGTGGGCTACAAAAGGGGAAACAGAACAGGAACAGGAATGGAATGTTAGGAGAGTGAGAGGAAGGGTGTCTGTAAGCGCCATAGACTGAGGGCAGAGCCGGGCTGCAAGCTGGCGAGAGGCAACTGTGCCTCTGCCATTTACTTCCTAGGAAGGAGCAGTCCCAGGGCATGGACCAGCCCCCCTGCGACCAGAGAGAACGGTTCTCCAGGATCTGAAAGCAGATAAACCTGAACAGAATGTTTTGGGAAGGCGGGGGTTGGGGGGGGCACGTTTTTAGCTGTATTACACATCCCGGGTTCTGGCTGCAGAAACACTGAGTCACAGCTTATTACAAGGTCCCCAGTCGGAACAATTTTAGTCAGTTTAGCTGGAGGATAAAGAGAATCCAATTACGAAATCATTGAGACCAGTCGAAGGAACGGTGGATTTAATAGCTCCCCATTAGCTGATTGAACTAGGGATAGCATAGATAAATGAAAAGCAATTCTTTCTGATCTTAGGGATTTTTTTTTTTAAAGTCTGTTACTTGATGGATAGTCTGTTTTAAGAAGATGTGTCTGCATCGGGAGGGCAGGGAGAGGGCTTTCCAGTTTGCAAGCTTCATCAGAGCTTACTGCAGAATTTGGACTGTTTGAGCCACTGGGGTTGTCCCACTATGTATCTATTTGCATGAGGAGCAGATAAGCCTGGGAAAGAAGAGAAACATTCATGCTAAGGGAAATGCGAGCTGGAGAACAGGAGCCTAGATGAGGAAGCCTATGGTAATGCAGGCGGGAAGCTTGACTCTGAGTGTGGGCTTTGGTACACTCAGATTGCCCTTCAACTTCAAGGGCTCATGACGAGTGGGTATAAAGTGAAGAAAACCCTGGCTCAAATCCCAGCTCTGTGTCTCATGAGTTTCGTCATCTTTAGCAAGTTCTTTTTTTTTTCTCTGATCCTTTCCCTTCATCAGAAAATGTTTGGTATCACGCTAAGTGCACGCATGCATGCTAAGTCGCCTCAGCTGTGTCAGACTCTTTGTGACCCCATGGAGGCTCCTCCGTCCATGGGATTCTCCAGGCAAGAATACTGGAGTGGGTTGCCATGCCCTCCTCCAGGGGATCTTCCTGACCTGGGGATTGAACCCACGTCTCTTGCGTCTCCTGCTTTGGCAGGCGGGTTCTTTACCACTAGCACCACCTGGGAAATCGTGGTGCTGTGAGAAATCACTCAGTAAAGGTCACTGTGATAATAATATGATAAATAATGAATGACGAGAGTGTCATTATTATTAGCTCCAAGCAGCAGAAACATCGATAAGGAGGGTGGCACATGCTGCTTTAGAACCTGTATTGGGGAGAAAGGGGGCCACATTCTCAGCAGAAGGCCAGGCTCCACCTGGGATGGAGAAGAAACGCGAAACACACTGGGTGGCTTCAGTGTGCCAGGAGGAGCAGAGCAGGGCAACGGGAGATGGTTACAATCAAGGGGAGCCAGAGCTGTGTTCTGAGAGTCCAGGCCACAGCAGCTAAGAGACCCTGGCAACGATGTGGGAGGCATTGAAGGTGGGGGTCCTGATACCTACTAAGGAAGGTCAGAACCGAGTCAAGGACACACCACTTGCTCTAAAAGGTTATTTTCCCCCCCAACAGTTTGAAATATTTATTCACTTATTTTCCAGTTGTACTGAGCTGTATTTGACACACTGTATTAATTTAAGGTATACAGCATAATGATTTGATGCGTGTGTATCTTACACAAAAATTGTCACAACACTGTTTACTTTAGGGAAACGTTTGAACAGCCAGGCTGGTGGAGCCTCGGGTCCCCAGGTGTGCAAGCGTCACAGGGACACTTGAGTTAGTGCTCTTGGAGTAACCCTCGCCAGAAGCAGCACACTGGACTGTTGGAGAGGGCCCCGGCGGCAGCCTCCAGTGGAGCCGCGTGACAGTGAGGAGGAAACCACAGAGCTTCTTGAGAAGTTAGAGACCCACATCTCCCTGCCTCGGCGGTGTGGTTATGAGAGGGCTCAAGAAGCAATCTCCTCCTCGCTTCAAGAGAACAAACTGTGTCAAGGAGAAGTAAAACTCCCCCGAAACACAGCTCCTTTGGTATTCTTTCAAATCCCCATTCAAAGACCTGCATGCTGGAGGGAGGGAGACTCAGAGAAAGCTAAGATGACAGAGGAGAGCGCAAGGGAACATGGGCTCGGACGGGCCACGGTTTGTATTAGGAAAGTCACATTTACGTGAGACACAGCCGCTGCTGCCGAAATGCACACCCAGCACTCTGAGCAGCATATTCACTCACTCCCCCAAACACTGATGTGTGTCCACTGTTCCAGAAGCACCAGGCACAGTGTTCATCAGTTGGAGGAGAACAGAGGAAGCTTCCGGAATGTCCAGGATGACCAGAGATTCAAAAGACAGTGGGCCTCAAGGTTGAAAACATGATATATGACATTTAATGTGATTCGATGACTCAGTGCTGAGGGACGTCAAGTCCCAAGAGAGGGCATGGAGCTGCCTTCCCCGGAGTCCCCTCTGATTCTTCACTTTTTTCTGGACAAAGAAGCATCTCTCATCCACCATGGTGGGTACCATTCTGATGAGTCCAGTGTTTCTGACCTACCTGCGTCATCCGGTAACTGCTCTCCATTCCACTTACAGTATCTACCCCGCATTCACCACACACGTCTCTTGCGTCTCCTGCTTTGGCAGGCGGGTTCTTTACCACTAGCACCACCTGGGAAATCGTGGTGCTGTGAGAAATCACTCAGTAAAGGTCACTGTGATAATAATATGATAAATAATGAATGACGAGAGTGTCATTATTATTAGCTCCAAGCAGCAGAAACATCGATAAGGAGGGTGGCACATGCTGCTTTAGAACCTGTATTGGGGAGAAAGGGGGCCACATTCTCAGCAGAAGGCCAGGCTCCACCTGGGATGGAGAAGAAACGCGAAACACACTGGGTGGCTTCAGTGTGCCAGGAGGAGCAGAGCAGGGCAACGGGAGATGGTTACAATCAAGGGGAGCCAGAGCTGTGTTCTGAGAGTCCAGGCCACAGCAGCTAAGAGACCCTGGCAACGATGTGGGAGGCATTGAAGGTGGGGGTCCTGATACCTACTAAGGAAGGTCAGAACCGAGTCAAGGACACACCACTTGCTCTAAAAGGTTATTTTCCCCCCCAACAGTTTGAAATATTTATTCACTTATTTTCCAGTTGTACTGAGCTGTATTTGACACACTGTATTAATTTAAGGTATACAGCATAATGATTTGATGCGTGTGTATCTTACACAAAAATTGTCACAACACTGTTTACTTTAGGGAAACGTTTGAACAGCCAGGCTGGTGGAGCCTCGGGTCCCCAGGTGTGCAAGCGTCACAGGGACACTTGAGTTAGTGCTCTTGGAGTAACCCTCGCCAGAAGCAGCACACTGGACTGTTGGAGAGGGCCCCGGCGGCAGCCTCCAGTGGAGCCGCGTGACAGTGAGGAGGAAACCACAGAGCTTCTTGAGAAGTTAGAGACCCACATCTCCCTGCCTCGGCGGTGTGGTTATGAGAGGGCTCAAGAAGCAATCTCCTCCTCGCTTCAAGAGAACAAACTGTGTCAAGGAGAAGTAAAACTCCCCCGAAACACAGCTCCTTTGTATTCTTTCAAATCCCCATTCAAAGACCTGCATGCTGGAGGGAGGGAGACTCAGAGAAAGCTAAGATGACAGAGGAGAGCGCAAGGGAACATGGGCTCGGACGGGCCACGGTTTGTATTAGGAAAGTCACATTTACGTGAGACACAGCCGCTGCTGCCGAAATGCACACCCAGCACTCTGAGCAGCATATTCACTCACTCCCCCAAACACTGATGTGTGTCCACTGTTCCAGAAGCACCAGGCACAGTGTTCATCAGTTGGAGGAGAACAGAGGAAGCTTCCGGAATGTCCAGGATGACCAGAGATTCAAAAGACAGTGGGCCTCAAGGTTGAAAACATGATATATGACATTTAATGTGATTCGATGACTCAGTGCTGAGGGACGTCAAGTCCCAAGAGAGGGCATGGAGCTGCCTTCCCCGGAGTCCCCTCTGATTCTTCACTTTTTTCTGGACAAAGAAGCATCTCTCATCCACCATGGTGGGTACCATTCTGATGAGTCCAGTGTTTCTGACCTACCTGCGTCATCCGGTAACTGCTCTCCATTCCACTTACAGTATCTACCCCGCATTCACCACACACACACACACACACACACACACACACACACACACACACACATGCATGTTTCACCAGTTCCTGGCTGGGCTGTTGATCACAGTGCTCCCTTCCTTTAGGTCAGAACAGGCGGGCGTGAGACACCAACGTGGCCAATCATTACGCCTTACTCCCTTGGGCCAGACAGAGAGAGACCCAAGGGCTGGTATGTGCCTTATGAGGGGCCCATTAGATCCCTTCCCTGACATAGGAAAACTGGGAGAAGAAAGTCCTCTCTGCATCAGGGCTTGCTAAACTCTCAGGAGGCAGCTGGGGTGAAAGGCCTCCATCTTTCCATGTCTCGGGAAGGCAGCTGATCGCAGTAACCCACAAGGAGAGAGAAGACAAGAGAGGGAAGGGGAAGGGAAGGGGAGCGCCTAGGAGTCCAGGGACTAGTTCACCAAGGTGAACTTCCGTCAGCATGGCTGAAAGGAAGAACAGCGAGGTAGGAGCAGAAGCGACCGGCCTTCCTTCCGAAGGCCCCTGAGCTTGGCCCGGCCCCCGCAGCGCAGCCGGAGCACCGCGTGCGGTGGCCCCACTCACTCCTGGCCCCTCGGGAATGCACCTGATGTCCGTGTTTACGTCATGCCATGGTGGCACAGCCTGTCCAGGCTATGCTTTTTAAAAAAATCTGATGGCATTTGGTCTCAGATGCTGTGGGATCTCCTAGTTATGGAATGTGGATCTCAAGTTACTGTGCAATCTGCTTCCCTGACCAGGGATCAAACCTAGGCCGCCTACGTTGGAAGCTCAGAGTCTCAGCCACCTGGACCTCCAGGGAAGTCCCTCAGCTACTTTTGATTTTAGGGTCTTATACCCTTTAGGGGAGACACGTGGAGTCTGAATAGGGACTTCATTCAGAAAACTTTATGACTTAAGGAGGGACTTTCTAATGTCCTATTTTTTCTTTTCATCTCCTTCCCACCATTAATATATGTTAAACATATACTATACAACAGGGACTCCATTCATTCAACAGATATGAAATGTGCCAACGTCATTCTAAATACTTTAGACACGATCTAAAATTATCCCATAAGGACTATAATTATACCCATATTAAAGCTTAGCAAACTGAGGTTTCAAAAGAGGAAGTCATTTTCCCAAGGTGATAGAGGTTGACTTGACCACGTCTGTTTCACTCCAAACATTAACCCCTTTATAGCCCCAAAGCGTCCTGCCTCCCATCCAGTTTGGATGTTTAGTCAGTGCCAGCCCCAAAAGTGAATCATTATCAGTCATTTCGCAGAAGAGAATTATCCTACAAGGGACTCGGGAGGAGGGGAGGAATCAGGATTAGGAGGACTCAGTGCTTTAATTTGCAGAGGAGGCAGTGGCTCACATGTTTCTTCCCCCTAGGTGCTGGGGAAGGGGCTAAGGCTGAGGGGTCAAGGAGCTGGGGAACAGAATTCCCCCCACAGGCTCTCATTTAGAAAAACATCACGTGCAGAGATGAAACAGCTCCTCTCACTGGAGCATCTATTTTGTCTCTTGGGCCTTCAAACATTAAACATTAAATTTACTCATTTTAATATCGTGGCTGCAACTGATGTTCTGTGTGAGATCACATACAGAGGAATCCGACTAATTTGAGATTGCATGCCTCTGCCCTTTCCTAGGAAGAGCCTCTTCTTGTTTCTAATTAAACTTTTTCTTCTATGACAAATGCCAAGATGCCAAGAAAGACCTGTATGAAGAATAGGAAGTGGCAGGAACTTGGGGTCATGAGGGCATTCTTCCCCATGCCGGGGTGAGCTTTGTTGTTGGCAAGAATGTCAGTGATCTGCCCAAAGGTCATGGGATTTTGGTTCCACTGGGTGGTTGCAAACTAGACTCCAGAGGCTGGGCCGTTTTGCATGCCCAGCTATCGGAGAAATCTGTGCTGTCACCCATGGATGGGTGTGCAGAGAGCTGGTATCAGAGTAGCATACATTCATCCTAGTCCATTCCCAACCCTGGGCATAAGTCTCAAAAGCCAGCACCCTGCTCCAGCTGTGCATGTTGTTGGATGGGAGGTGATCAGGACAGGGCACCAGAGGGTGGGGGTCAAGTCCAGTAACAGAGGAAGGGAAATAACTGACTCACTATGTGCAAGGAGCGGTGAGGACGGTCAGAGACCCTCAGCCGGTCTTCACAGTAACACCAAAGAGAGGGTGTTCTTACCAAGGGGAGGCTACGGGCAAGGTGTTGGTTCCGTCTGCTCACCATCACCCAGCCGCGGTGAGGCAGGATTAGAGTGTGAACTCA
Source organism: Madoqua kirkii (assembly GCA_006408675.1). Taxonomy (NCBI): domain Eukaryota; kingdom Metazoa; phylum Chordata; class Mammalia; order Artiodactyla; family Bovidae; genus Madoqua; species Madoqua kirkii. The sequence goes on along the minus strand of SJYC01028513.1, from coordinate 19,954 downwards.
GATCTGTTTTAGGTCCTTGCTCTTCCCATTTCATCTCTGAGTCCCTTTTTCCTTACCTAGAAATTAAGGATGACAGCCTCATGGGTGAGGGTCGGATGGGAAATGATAAGGACGACAGGCTTTGCTGCTGCAAAGATGCTGCCGGTGGAGGGGAGGGTGAACTTGAGTCCTCATTCCCGTTGCCCACCGCGAGCCCCCTGCCTTTCACTTCCATCTAATGAAGATCAGGCTGCTGTTTATGAGAACCTGCTCTGTGTCAGACGTCCGATAAGATGTTCTGTGTCTCCTCTTTCTATGAAGTAGAAGAAACTCCGATCTTGGGCTTCCTTTCTTCCTCAAAGTGCTGGGGAGATGGGAAGTCCATTCTGTTATTGGGTCAGGCAGACATCGTCACCATCACCAGCCCTCCCCAGGGAGGACACAGTTAACGGAAGAATACAAACTCGGATGGACAAGAAAGATCCCTCATGCAGCGCCTCCACCTTGCCACCCCCAAACGGGGCTCAGTGTAACTCTGGAGAGCCATCCTTTCCCGTCAAATCCTGATGACCCCCTCCAACACAGAGCACTTTATTCCAGTTTCTGTGCCAGAGTGGGTCCCAGCTCAGGTACTGGGACCCTCCAAACAATTTCTCAGTTTTACAACATCTGCAGTGCTTAACCTCATACAGTCCACTTTTTTATTTCAATAAACACAGAGAAGAAAGAGCATCGTTGCTGTTCAGTCGCTCAGTTGTGTCCGACTCTTTATGACCCCATTGACTACAGCATGCCAGGGTTCCCTGTCCTCCACTGTCTCCCAGAGCTTGCTCAAACTCATTGCATTCAGTGGGTGATGCCATCCAATCATCTCATCCTCTGTTGCCCCCATCCTTCTCCTGCCTTCAATCTTTCCCAGCACCAGGGTCTTTTGCAGTGAGTTGGCTCTTTGCAACTTGACCTCCTACACGCCACTTACTTATTCGAATAGACACAGGGAAGAGCATATTGGCCATATTTCACTGGCTTGACCTTTCATGCTGTGTTGTTTGACGTACCCTGTGCTCAAGTTGCTGGTGTAGCCACAGACCAGTGGAGGAAATGCGGCAGAGGAAGGAACTTAAATGTCTTGAGTGGTGATCATGTTTAATCAGCATGGGTATTCTGGGTCAACCATAGTCATGTGATTCTAAGTGGATCCCAAAAGCATTCCAGACCCCAGAAATGGCGAGGAAGTGGATGTGGCTCAGAACCACGAGGGCCGCTTTGGGAGGCAAGATGACAGCATGCAACTTAATATATATATATATTTATTTATTTTTAATTAGTTTTGGCCCGCCGGGTCTTTGTGGCTGCACATGGTTGTCCTCTCGTTGTGGCTCCTGGCTGCTCACTGCAGCGGCTTCTCTGGCAGAGCACAGGCCTAGAATACGGGCTCCCTACTGCGGCACCTGGGCTTAGTTGCTCCGCCGCCTGTAGGATCTTCCCGGAGCAGAGACAGCACTGGTGTTCCCTGCATTGCACCATGGAGGCTCAACCACTGGACCACCAGGGAAGCCCCATCATGCACTTCTGAGTGTGATCAGCTCTGCTTCAAGTCAGCCCAGTGCCTCCCGTGGTTCATTCTCTGTGTTTCCAATTCCAGTCTTTGGGTCTGTCCGCCTCTCTTAGTCTCTTGGTCTTGCACTGCCTCTGTCTCTTCTCTCTCTCTACTCTGTGTGTTTGTCACTGTGTCCCTCAGATCAGAGTTCAGAGCAAAGCAGACTTGGATTTTTATGTCGCTTGTCCATCTAAAAATTTGCAATCTTAACATATCTCTGAATGCCAGTTTCCCCATCTTTAAAGTGGAGACTGTAACACTGATGTTGTTGATGCTGTTGAGCGGCCTTGAGGATAAAATGAAGCAAAGTATACAGCAGGCAACTCAGTGGCTGCCTCATCACCCGCAGCCAATGGATGGGCTCCCAGCCCATCTCCAGTGCACCTGACCTCCATGATGTATCAGGATCCCACCAATCTCTTGGCTTTCCCCTAGCATGGCCCGCCCTCGGCCCATTTTCAGATCAGCTAGTGGAGCCATGACTGGCTGCAACTATTTTTCATCCAGTTGGTCTCATTCCAGCAGCTTCACGTGGCCTCTTGCTGTAAATCAGTCTGGGAAAATAAATGCCCCCAGTCCATTAGAGTCTTTCCACCACAAGCCAATCTGGGCCGCAAAACAGACAGGCTTGTTAATGACCACTTAAGTAGCTTCCTGCAGCCCAGTCTGGGGACCCTCAGCCTCAAATCCTCCCAGCTCCTGTCCAAGAGAAGCGCTACTGTGGCAAGACCCCTGGCAGCAAAGGCGTAGACAGGACCCTGAGCAATTGCCGGGGACTAGGGGAGGAGAGACCACAAACCCTGGTTTGTCTAGAACAGTCCCAGTTTGTCCCTGCTGTCCCAGAGCAGTTATTAACAGCATCCCTTTCATTCTCCAAAGAGTGCTGGTATGATCACCTACAAGGGGAACCTGTGGAAACCAAGAAAGCAGTTTGAACAACAGCATCTAGCATTTCTTGGCCTCTTGCTCTGTGTCAGGCATCACCACAAAGGTCTGGATGCACCGCATCAGTGAAACCCCCTACAACACTCTACCCTTTTTCAGTTGTTAAGTCACGTCTGACTCTTCGCAACCCTGTGGACTGCAGCACGCCAGGCTCCCCTGTCCTTCACTATCTCTCAAGTTAGCTCAAATTCATGTTCATTGACTCAGTGATGCTATCTAACCGTCTCACCCTTTGCCACTCTCCTCTCCTGTTACCTTCAGTCTTTCCCAGCATCAGGGTTTTTGGCAAGGAGTCAGCTCTTGGCATCAGGTGGCCTAAGTACTGGAGCTTCAGTACCAGTCCTTCCAATGAAGTCCTTCAGGGTTGATCTTGAGGAATGACTGGCTTGGCTTTGAAGGGTGGTGCTATTATTATTTCCATTCTATAGACCGGAGAGCCCACGTTTAGAGCGGTAAGCGACAGGGTCAAGGTAAAGGACACTGTTCGTGCCTCACCCAGATCTCTTACACCAGGCAGCGCACCCGTCCCCCAGCTAGCTATTGGAGCTCAGAGCAGCCCTTTTCTTGCCCCCTTTTTTTTTTTTAATTTAATACTTCACTCCACTCCACAGTACTGCATTGGCTCTGCCACACATCGACACGAATCAGCCACAGGTGCACACGATCTCCCCATGCTGAAGCCCCCTCCCACCTCCCTCCCCCCCTCAATCTCCCATATTCTACAGTACTGTATTGGTCCTGCCACACATCGACATGAATCAGCCACAGGTGTACACGATCTCCCCATGCCGAAGACCCCTCCCACCTCCCTTCCCCCTCAATCTCCCTGGATCATCCCGTACACCATCCCCAAGCATCCTGTATCCTGTATTGAACATAGACTGGCGCTTCATTTCTTATATGACTGTATACATGTTTCGTTGCCATTCTCCCAGATCATCCCACCCTCTCCCTCTCCCTCAGAAGCCAAAAGTCCATTCTATACCTCTGTGTCTCTTATATTGTCTCACTTACGGGGTCATCATTACTATCTTCTATATTCCATATATATGTGTCAGTATGCTGTATTGGTGTTTTTCTTGCTGGCTTACTTCACTCTGTATTTTGTATATGGATATAAATTCTCAACCAGTATGTTTATATAGTATAGCAAAATAACCATTACTTTATGTTAGCTATGAAAATAGTTATGACTTACATGCCAATACCCTTTTAATGTCTTCCTTTCTTCCTAAAGATAAAAATAAAATCCTTTGGTCATTTTTGTTAAAAGTATACAATCTAATCTTTTCCTGTGAGAATCTAACAATCTGAAGACATGTAAACAATCTAGGTATCCCTATGCCCAAAAACTCGCTGCACAAACACCAACTGTAATGACAGAGCCAAGATGGAAGAGCAGATGGTCAGGCGCGCATCTTCTCCTCTGAACTCCAAAATTACAACTCGCTACTGGACAATCATTCTCAGCAGACTGAAGAATCCCACCAAAAAAGGAAACTCCACATCCAAGGGCAAAGGAGAAGCTCCAGCAAGATGGCTGGAGGGGCGAAATGCATTTAGAAATCAAACCCCATACCTGCCAGAGATGCTCGAACGGCTCAAACAAAACCCTGGGCTCACCAGGGATGCCACAGAGTCTGAGCCAGACCTGCCTTTGAGTTTGAGTGTCTTCTGTAGATACATGGATCAGCAGCGGCCTACTGCTGGCACAGGGGAGGGCAGCCCTGTCCCTCCTTCGGTGAGTTACAGAGGCTCCACATCCCTCACTCAGGAAGCAGCCCAGAGCCCATCACTGACCGATGATAGGCTGGGGGGTCCAGAAGGCTCCCCCAACTGCTACAAGGTCAGATTGACTCTGTGGTACAACTTGTGCTCTGGAACTCCTGGAGGGATCCAGCTGAGACCAACCCTTGCCTCACTCCTTCCCCTGCCCTGTCCTGCTCCCCTTCTCCCCTGACACCATCAACCTCTTCAAACAGCATTCAGTCTCGGGCTGTGCCTCCAGGGGACCAGTCCTAGGATAGCCAGTTGGCCAGGGGCTGAGCTAGGCTCGCGACTAGGAAGGGCTCACTCTCCATCACTAAGTAGATGCGATGCAACACTGCCTGTATTATGATATACATGATTAAAATGATGGCCTCCAAGTCATCAAGTTGCCAGCAGATATCTCATACAGGCATCAGTGTGGCAACAGTCACAACAACTACTATTTGTTGTTGTTCAGTTGCTGAGTCATGTTGGGCTCTTTGCAACCCCATGGACTACAGCATGCCAGACTTCCCTGTCCTTCACCATCTCCCGGAGTAGGCTCAAACTCATGTCTGTTGAGTCAGTGATGCGATCTAACCATCTCATCCTCCGTTGCCCCCTTTCTCCCCTTGCCCTCAATACTTCCCAGCATCAGGATCTTCATCGATGAGTTGGCTCAATGCATCAAGTGGCCAAAGGATTGGAGCTTCAGCTTTAGCATCAGTCCTTCCAATGAATATTCAGGGTTGATTTCCTTTAGGATCGACTGGTTTGATCTCCTCGGTGTTCAAGGGACTCTCAAGAGTCTTCTCCAACACTACAGTTCTTGCTGCTAACCTTGAGCCCATCTCTTTCTTGCATCTGAACCTCTGAACACTATAGTGGTCCTCTTATTAACTCCATTTTGCAATTGAGGAAGGAGAAGTTGAGAGATGCTCACCAAGGTTACACAGATCTATCTTTCTCCAAAGGCCACATGTTTTTTCCACTTGGCCAGTTAAATCACTTGCTGTGCAAATTGTTCACTGAATGGCTGATGAAATGGGTTCCCCATAAACAATGATGTTCTGGTAACAATTCAGATGAAAGACTGGGCTACCCTTCCCACCCTGTACAGCCCGCGGTGGTTCTTTCTGAGCCGTGTTTAACCATCAAGCCTTCACTTTAGGGAGAAAGCTGGATTACTCTGGAGACAGTCAGAGAACGTTTCCATAAGCCAGACATACACAGATTAAAAGGGCTTCCCAGGTGGCACACAAGAACCCGCCTGCCAATGCAGGAGACAGAAGAGATGCGGGTCCCATCCCTGGGTCAGGAAAGTCCCCTGGAGGAGGGTGTGGCAACCCACCCCAGCATTCTTGCCTGGAGAATCCCATGGACAGGGAAGCCTAGTGGGCTACAGTCCACGGGGCTGCAAAGAGTCAAACACGACTGAAGCGACAGCACCCGCGCAAACAGATCAAAGCCATACTCACTGAAGAAAGGGAAGAGAACAAGGCTATGTGTCAAAGGCCAGAGAAGTAAACTACATCTCCTCTGGCTTTTCAACAGAGGGAGACAAAAAAAGAGGGAAAGAGCAGCGCTTTAAGGAGAAATAAACTAGGATTCAAATCCTAGCTTCATTACCTGTGTGGTGTTTTTAGTAAATTACTCAACATCTATCTCCAAGTCTCAGTTTGCTTTACCATAATACCTACTGTGTTAGACCACAGACAAGAGAGGGGAATGAGAGAAAATATGTATCTCCCCCTGCCTTCTCTCTTCCATTTCCACAAAATTTATACGGTAACCAACTTGGACCCTCATTCCAGGTCTGAATGATACTAGTTCAGATGGACTACGCTTTCTTTTCCAGCAAAAAGCAAATCCTATTTGATGATAAAAGGTTTCCATTAAAAATAGAGAACTGAGAGAGAACGGATAAGAGGGGATCCTTCATCCAAGAGGCCATCAGCTGATTCATAAAACTACAGAATGAGTCATCCTAGCTCCCAAGGCTAATCTTACAATCAATGGGCATCTCTGGCCAGCCAATCCTAGCCCAGTGGAGAAAGAAAGGCCCAGTGGGCAATCCTCACAAACCTATTCCAATCCCTCCCTGCAAAACCGATTAACTCTGCTTCCAGCTTGGGTGAAATGAAAATCAACCTGGGCCCTTTGCAGTACTGTTGCCCTTCCCCCATCCAGCATCATCTCCCACCCCTCATGGCTTGTTGGCTTTCTAAACAACTGGGGCGGGGGGATCTGCGGTGATTCTGCTCAGTGTGTGTGTGTGTGTGTGTGTGTGCAGCTCCAACGAAAAACCAGCTTCTGTGTCTGGCTTTGAAAATCAATCTCCCAGCCTTCATCCTGACATTTATTATTTCCAAACCCTTCAGGTCCTCTTGGCATTTATGCAGTACCAAAAGGCTGGAGAACCCAGGTCTACTTGTCCTGCAGATGACAATCTTTGAACAAAAAAGTAGCTTCAAGATTTTTACTCTCTGTATATACACTCTGACAAAGAGTCCTAGAACCCAGTTCTCAATTTGAATGGAGGGTCGTAAATCACACACACACACACACACACACACACACACGTAATATTTTTGATTGGTGGTTGAGGAAGGAGAATGAATCAATACACAGGTTTAATTTTACTAGGTAGACATACTTCCACCAGCAAGTGAAGAAAAAGAATGACTCAACAATCTCCCTCCAGGCACCTTTCCCCCATCCTTCCATCCAGCAATAACTGAGTCATTCAGCAATAGCATATTCAAGATACACTGGGTGCCAAGCTCTGTGCTGGGCATTGGGGATTTATCAGTGAGCGTATATAGAGGCACGCTCTGCCTTCTGGATCAGCCAGCTTGGTTCAGCAAGAGTTAACAAGATAGAACTGTATAGGCTCCCTCAGTTGGCCAAAGCCGCCTCTGCCACCATGAATTCCCTTGGGAGAGGCCCCTGTGTTTAGAGTCAAACGCGCCCAGACCCCTATGTGAGAAGTGAGCCAGAGACTGGTGCCTGCCTCTCTCCAGCCACCTTCCAGTCTGAAGAATGAAACCGGCGCCTGCTCTCAAAGTGGCAAAGTGGAGGGAAGTTCCTCCGCAATCTTCCTGCCTCTCGACTGTTCCCAGATGCTGAGTTTGGGGGGCTACCCAGTGAGCTGGCTGCTGCTTTTAGGGAGCTGGGTCTGTTGGGGGCTTTAAAGAACGGTGATGGGAAGGGATGGGCCCATCTCACTGTGCTAACAGCAAGTTCCCGGGGAAAGCTTTCCACGCTGCAGCCCACAACTCACAGCGCTGGTCCAGTGAGCCCTCCGGGGTGAGCCCTCTCCCTGGAACTCCAGGGAAATGACGTGCAGTGATAGCACAGCGCTGTTTAAACACTCCAGGAGGAATCCCAGCCCAGGGAGGGTCTGACGTTCCTGAGGAGGGGTGGGGACAGGAAGGGTACTAAGGAGTTGGAAGCAAGAGTTACAAGATTCAGCTGTTTTGTTTGCTTGTGCTTTTCCTCTTCAGAGAAACAGGGAAGGCGCTGGTGGGCAAGAGGGAGATTAATTAAGTAGCAGTGCTGGCCTTTCCTCTCACCAGGTTTAAATGCTGGGTACCTAAAATGCTTCCTTCCCAGTTCCCCCGGTGTGAGACCGCAAGGAGGGAGTGTACAGCGGTGAGGAAGGACGCATCTCCCCAGCCCTGCTCTCGGATCCCAGCCCCAAAGGGAAAACTGCCTAGAGGTTGAAAAAGATGTCATACCAAATCCTGGCCATGCCGCTTAGCGGCAGCCGGCTGCTCTTGGGCAAACCACTCTCTGAGCCCCGGCTGCCGCCCCTGTGACAAGTGGACAACGACGATGCCTAATCTCTGGGTCCCAGGAACTATTAAATAAGATCGCACACGTAAAACTCTTTTAAGAACCGACGGCAGGTGTACGCAGTGAGCCGACGGTTATGATTTTCTAACCATGTTACCATCAAACCTTCCTCTCCTGGCCCCTGAGCTGTCCTGCTCCACGGAGAGCTCCCGTGGCGCGATCATCCAGACCCTGAGCGCTGGGCGCCACCGGCCACCCTTCCCCTCCGCGGAGCTCACCGTCTCCTCCGGTTACCCCCAGATTTGGCTTGGGGAGAGCGAGGGCTTGCCTGCCAGCCTCCTCCCCAGCATCGGCGGGCCAAGGGGCGGCGGGAAAGGCTCGGAGAGCCGGTGAGGGCCCGCGGGGGGCCGCCCAGGGAGGCTCTTCCCCTCGGGCAGCGTGCCCGCCAAGGCTCTGCCGGCCGCTCCCCCGAGCTCTGAGCGCGCAAAGAGAGGGAGAGGGAGAGAAAGAAAGCGAGAAAGGCGCGGATACTGGACCAGGCTTTGACGCGGATCTTGAGCTCGCCGTCCTGCGGCTCGGGCATGGCCCTCCGGGTGACCCGCAGCTTGTTGAGCCCTCCGAAGCCGGCCAGCACCACAGCGCGCATCTCCTGGGCGTCCCCGAGGCGGTGGGAGCCGCCGCCGCCGCCCTCGGCCGGCTCCTTGCCTGCCTCCTTTTCGATCATCTGCTCCGTCTCCTCCGCCTTCTCCACGCCTTCCTTGGCCATGGCGCGCGGGGGCGCGGGGCGCACGGGCTGCGGCGGCTGCGGAGCTGGGGGGCTCGGGCACCCTTGCTCGCAGGTTCCTCCTGTTGAATGCGGGATGCTCGGAGGCGCAATGGCTGCAGCCTCTGCGAGCCGCGCCGCGGTCCACGGGCTCCGCCGTAATCCTCCCAAGAGCCGCGCGCCCCGCCTCGCTGCCCTCCTCTCTGTCCTGCCCGAGCAAAGCCTCAGCTCCCGCTTCTCAGCCAGTTTCACACCAAGGTCTTGATCGCAGAACCCAGAGCCCAGATTGAAAAAAAAAAAAAAAAAAGAACTCGTGAATAAAACACACACAGAGAGGACGCCTTGTTCTCCGCCGTGGATGTAATACTTCATTAAATACGGCGCGGGCTGGGCTCCTTGAAATGGACAGAGATGAATGTCTGGGCCTGGCGGACGCCTCCCTGCCCCAAGGTGGCCTCCTCTCCCACCGACGTGTGGGGGGCCGGGGAACTGACGGGAAACGCGGCTGTTTCCCAAACCACCAGTCCGTCCGGGTTAGAAGGATGGAGAGGTTCGGGAAACTGGAAACTGGAAATTCCATTGGCTGCCCTGAGGAGTCCAGATCCAGGTCTTTGCACTTGGGACCTCCAGCAATGTCCCTTACCCGGGATCACGAGGAGCATCTCATGATGGCTAACTCACCACCCGACCCGTTTGGGGCCTTTGAAGAGGCTCCAAAATAGAGTTCAGTACCAGAAAGGGGTTCTGTTCTTGATCTGACTCAACGGAAAATCAGATCACTGTACACACACACACACACACACACACACACACACCCCTGCAACGCAGACGTGTACACACACACACGCAGAACAATACCTGGCTTCTTGTCTTCTGTTAGCGAGCCCTTTTGAAAAGAGCTCATAGAAGCACTTAGATTTTTTTTTTTTAAGGAAAAAAGATGGGGTATTCCCTTGCAGCAGTTTAAAGGAAGATGCAGTTAAGGAGTGATGGGTGTATATTCTGGTTATGAGTCAAAAAACCTAGGTCTTTGAAGAAGACCTCAGGGAGCAGGGGCCTTGAGACAGACCTTGAAGGCGAACCAGGTTCCTCAGACAGGTGATCTCAAGTACCTTCAAACACATGGCAAGGTGGCAGGTGACAGGACTACTGAGAAGACACTGGTTTGTTCTGTGTGAGCTGATCACTGGCTGTGTTTGACAGTCACTGGAGACTAGGCTTGAAAAGTTGGTTGGAACCAGCTTTTGAGGATTTTTACATATTGTGTTATAAAAGTTAAGACATAATCAGTCCAGACTCAACAGAAGGCAGTGGGCACCACTGGAGTCTTAAAAAAAGTAGGGTGCATGGCATCACCAGATTGCATTTCAGGATAACAAGTTTGGAGGTAAAGGGGTGATGGTTTGGACGACAGAGTTACTGGAAGCATGGAGATCCTTTAGAGACTCAAGTGCAGACAAAAAATCAATCAATCGACAGATCAGTCAGTAAATAAGAGCCTCAGCTGAGGCAATGACTGTAGGGTAGAAGAGAGGAGATTAGAAGGAGGCTAAATAGACAAGACTTGGCTAGTGGATTGAACACTTGATTGTAAACCAAATTGCCCGAATCATTAAGTCTGTTGACATTGTGCGGGATAGTGTTCAGGCTGGATTCTATCCTGAAACAAGAATTGGAGTGCCAGTGCTTTATCTGGGAGGTGTTCCCAGGAAGCTTCCATCAGGAAGTCAGGAAGTGAGCAAGGAAGCAATTGAAGCCAAATCAAGGTGCATGACCACAGGGACATGGGGGGCCCAGGTCCAGAGACAGTGTGGGACACGCTCAGTGCCGTCTCACCCAAGGAGTAAGAACACAGGTGCTTTAAGCTAAGCTTTCTGCTGATCCACTTAAGGGCTGCCCTGGAAGTGTTAACTCCCCAGTGCTTTCAGCCGCCCCTCGCACCTGTGCTGAGATGCTCCAGGCAGGATGCTCTCCATAGAAAGCCATTATCTTAGACAGGGAATGGTGAGTTCAGAGGGCTATGGGACTGGCACTGATAACATCTTCAAGGTGTGGTCTTGATTTGCAGGTATCTACTCTTCTAGACCTTTTATGTATCTTTTGTAATTTAATTCTCAGAATAAACCTTATTAGGTAAGCATCATTGTTCCCACTTTACAGAAGAGAAAAGTGAGTCTTGACATGGTGAATTATCCTGCTCAAAGGAACACCGTGACTGTGGTGGGTTATAACCAGCTCCAAATGGATGCTCTTAGCTTCTCACCATGCATGCTTATTTGATGGATAATACTCCATGGCATTTTACGTTCTCTGGCCTTTTGTTGGCCTCCTAATATTTCTGTCCCATTAGGACCCCTTGCCTTGATTCTGAGGGCTTTCCCTTAAGAACAGAAAGTTAATCTACTTTGCACTCAGCACACAGCATGTTTAAGAGAAGTGTTTGCCTTATAATATGTTAAAAGGAATATAATTACTCCCTCCAAGGGAATCCTCTCGCTGTTTATAAACACCAGATTATAATTGGTTTGCAGCTGATTGTAACAACAGCTAAGAGGAAACACACCAGTCTGCTGCTGTTGGAGGAATACCTTCTTCTAAGTCTTGTGCTTAACCTGGATGGTTAAGTATTCTTAAATCTTCTCCTCTCTGGCTGAATGTGGCAAAAGCCCTGCGGCAAGGCATCTGTCCAAATAAACACAATACATCTGTTTTCAATTTATAAAATTGATTCCTTGCGCTTTGGCTTTAGAACTTCAGTGGCAAAATACCTTACTTTGTAGGGCAGTGTCACCACAGCGGCCACTGCTGGTGAAATGTAGTATTACAACTCAGCTCTATTACCTTTTATATGAGGTAGGAACAGGGGTATGCACCATGTGAGGGGTGTAGGGAGTCTAAATAGGAACCCCTTACAATATAAGCCATCTTAGGGGACTACCACACAAAAGAAGGGAGATCTTTGGGAAATAATATACGGGAAACAATCTTAGTACGATTTCTGAATGGTTTTCTAAGTAACTTGAAAAGGTTCAGTAGCTTCCAGAGAGATACGTCACCTGGGGCGAACAGTCAATGTCTTCAACTGTATCCTTTAATAAGATTTCTTCTATTGTATTTTCCTCAATACAATTAGAGTCGTTTATTATAATACATTGTTTAATCTAAAAAATAATCCCGTGCCATAGGTGCAGTGTGCATATGTGTGGGTACTCAGTCATATTTGACTTTTTGTGGCCCCATAGGGTGTAGCCTGCCAGACTCCTCTGTCCATGGAGTTTTCCAGGAAAAAATACTGGAGTGGGTTCCAGTATTCCCTACTTCAGGGATCTTCTCGACCCACAGACAGGTACTATTATCCTCATTTTACCCAGGAAAAAATTTAATAGAAACTGAGTAACTTTCCCAAGGTCACCTACTTAGTCTGGCAGAGCTGGGATTTGAAGTGCAAGGCATTTGACTCTAAAGTGTGGATGCTTAACCTCCCTGCATAACATTTATGACTTTATAAGCTGTTATGGGTTTCAAAAATGCCATAGAATAGATTGAGGAAGAAGACAAGTTTAGAAGTTCAATAATGAAGGACAGTTAATGGTTGATGGCCGTTGAAAGATCTTAGTAATATCCAAGAGCTCATATTAAAGGATGTATGCTGTAATTTCTCATAGTTTGTATTGATGTAATTTAAAAGTCGATGAAACACGATTGCCACAAGTACAGCATTATCTTCAAAGAAGTACTGAGTAAGTATGTAGCCCATCCTGAAAGAGACAGGATAAACTTCCTGTTTATATCTCATAGAACTAGTCACGGAGGGTTAACTCTAGACACGTCAGAGGGAAAAAATGAACTGATATTCTTCATCACTTTTTGAGTGCTGACCTTGTGCTATTACTAAGTACTGGAGATAGAATGCGGAATACGACAAACATATTCTCAGTACTGGGATTCCCAGGTGGTGCTAGTGGTAAAGAATGCAGGAGACTCAGGAGAGCCAGGTTTGATCCCTGGGTCAAGAAGATCCCCTGGAGGAGGAAATGGCAACCCACTCCAATATTCTTGCCTGGAGAATTCCATGGACGGAGAAGCCTGGCAGGCTCCAGTCCATACGGTTGCAAAGAGTCAGACACGACTGAAGCTACTTAGCATGCACGCATTCTCAGCACCAATGGAATAGAGGAAACATATATTGATCTAGGTTGAGTTCCCCAGAAGCAAACCTTTTATAATTTAAATATTTGAGTGTAAATGGCTTATCTGAGTGATGATTCTGGGAAGTAGGTGTCTGTGGAATTGATATAGGGAATGGAAAGAAGTCAGTACAAGGTACACCATCTAGCAGGTTACCTCTGTCATTGACTGGGGTTAAATCGTGGTGGAGAACACTGCGTGACACGTGAGAACACACCTCAAAAGCATCACAATGGAGAGGTAAGGTAAATGGACTATCAACCCCTGGCAGTCCTTGGCCAAGGGCTGTTCCTCTGGGGTGCTAACCATCTATCCTTTTCTGGTCTGCCCTGTACATGGACTGTTTTGGAATTGGCAGCTAACCAAGCTATTCCGAAAGAGTTGCAGGTGTTTTGGTTTAAACCCATCGGATCACTGTTGGTGGCAGTGGTGAGTTCTAAGAGGGTATATGTGGAACAAAGCAATCTCTCCTATTGATATGACTCCCCTCAAAAAACTCACATAGATAATTAATCATTTACTAGTATAAGCACTGTAAAGAAGAAATAGAATGTTCTCTCTGGAAGGTTGGGGAAGGCTGTAATATTCAGCTATGAATAATAAAAGCCTCAAGATAAAAAGTGGCTTAAAGACAGAATACCCATAAGGACGGTATGGAGCCTCCCCAGAGCCATCAAGGATCAGTGTCCCTTCCACTCCACCCAGATGAGGGACTGATCTCATTCTCATCAAAATACACCCCTCACATCCATGTTCCAGGCAGCGGGAGCAAGGCATGTGGGAGGAGGGAGAAAGACCCACATGCTTCTTTTTAAAGAAAGGAGGAGGCGGCCAAAATACATCCGAAAGTAAAGTCGCTCAGTCATGTCCAGCTCTTTGCGACCCCCTGGACTGTAGCCCGCCAAGTTCCTCTGTCCATGGAATTCTCCAGGCCAGAAAACTGGAGTGGGTAGCCATTCCCTACTCCAAGGGATCTTCTCAACCCAGGGATGGAACCCAAGTCTCCCACATGGCAGGCAGATTCTTTACCATCTGAGCCACCAAGGAAGACCAAGAACACTGGAGTGGGTAGCCTATCCCTTCTCTGTGGGATTTTCCCAACCCAGGAATTGAACCAGGGTCTCCTGCATTGCAGGCGGATTCTTTACCAGCTGAGCTACCAGGGAAGCCTTACCACGTATTAACCAGAGCCTAGTCACATGGCCATATCCTGCCACAAAGGAAACCGGGATGCAGGCATTTTTCTTAATTAAGTGACAACCTGGAGGTAACAGTCAAAGTTTTACCATTGATAAGGAAGAGGAGAGATTCTATTGGGAGGTATAGCAGGGGTATATAGAGATGCCACTGAGAGGCCTTCAAGAAATGAATGATAAGAATACAGGTTAATCCTCATAACTTCTGAAAGGGCAACATTATCCAAGGATCTCAATTCTGTGATTCAATCTTGCGCTCTCAACAACTCCTTTTAGAGAGGTTTTCGCCCTCTTGGATGTTTCTCTTCAAAGGGACTAGTCTGTAATTTTAGAATGAACGTTAATAGAACGCTCAATTCTCTTCCCATAACCAAAAGATGCTGCACAGGAGAGCATTTTAGCTCTTTATGAGCCTAATCACGTATGAATACAATTAGAAGTGTTTCACCTGCTCTTACTCATTTATCCATAAGTCGCTGCTGTCCACAGAGACATGATCTTATCGACTGTTTAGTATTATTTGGTAAGCACAATCAGCTAAGTGAGGAGAACAATACTCAGCTGCACGAGGCTGAGTATACTACCCATCATGAGTAAGGAATCTCAACCAAGTAGCTTATGTTTCTGAAGCCTTGTTCACCCTAAAACATTTATGAGTGGTTTCTTCTGCCCCTCCCCCTGAATTTTATCGAGGGCTTTCCCCCTAGTGTGAGACTTTATGGTTTCTTGTAGTTATCGTCACCAAAATGATGTGGTCTGCTTCTTTCAAGTGCTGCAGAGAGCTGTGTTTTCCCTGAAGCACTTGGCTATAGATCATTGTGAGTGATGGTAATGGGATGGGGATGTAAAATTTAGGTTCAGAGGTAAACAAAGCATTTACTCCTTAGATGGAGTCCAAGAGAAATGCGGAAGAGGGAGTATTCCCTCCCCTGCTCCAGCTCACCATTTCTCTGCTTACAAGCTGAAAGCATCATACTACAAATCAGGTATGAAATCAGCCTCCAGCTAACTCAGTCTCTGTTTCCCTAATGTCTCTGGCTTGGGCTAAGAGCTGATTTTCCTGAGAGTTTGTTTCCTTTGTTGTTGGATTGGCCCATATCCAGTTGGTAGGAGCTTACTCAGAGCGATGACTGTGTGAAACTACAGGATCTCCGTGTAAACTGAAAATAGTGTGAGAGGGCACAATTTGCCTTTTCTCTTCTGGGATTAGAAGGATCAAACCCCAGAAAGTAGGGAAAACTCTCTAGGAGCAAGCATCCTACCCTGTTCCTTTTAGTATGCCTCTCCACAGAATTTAGCACGGTGCCTTACACAAAGCAAGTGGACAAGAAATCATATCCATGCATCATCCAGCCAGCCTTCCATCGACCATCCATCATTCATATATACATCCATCCATCTATCCATCATTACCCATCATCCATCAATCACGCATCCATTTATCCATCCATCCACCCATCATCTATCCAGCTCCTATATTCTTACTATACAATAAGCAAAGTGGAAGGAACACATACCTTGTTTCCAGGACTTGTTCATATCCCAGTTTTCCGTTCACTAACTATTTGGTTTCTAGGCTCCAAGAGGTTGAGAGAATTGCCCAAATTGATGAGCATCAGAAGACCTAATTTTCAGGCAAGATGTGAAGAACTGCATGCCATTCCATGCCAGTCTTCCAAGCATTATTTGAAGTGCTTGATGAATGGATAGTGATTTCCTCTTTGCTTCCTTCACGGGTGAGGCCTGGTACTTATCCCGAGAGGGAAGCAGACACACAAACAACATGGTACAATGTCCCGGGAGGCAGGACAGTGCAGATGGAGAATAGGCGCTTAGGCTGTGCAGCTGGGTGGGCTGTATCCCAATCCTGGCCTGAACACTTCCCAGCTGGGTGACCATGGGCTAACTCCTTTTCTGTTGCTTGATTGTCTATTCTGTAAGGTATGGATAGTAATCACACCATTCTACATATTTGTAGGGGAAATTTCAAAAAAGTAATCCAAATAAATGTCTGTGCTTAGAAAACTTACTCTTTATATGTTAGTGCTTTGTAGCTGCCTTGTCGTTTGCTGTTATTCACTCACTAAATCATGTCCGTCTCTTCGAGATCCCACGGACTGGGCTCGTATTTCAATGACTGTGTCTAATTCATAAAGTTCCAATGCAGGCTTTGTTGAAGAATATTCTATAGAACGGTAGTTTCTTGGGATACTGATTGGTGCCAGGTAAAAGAGAGTTCTGTGGTGACCAAATTGTCTTGAGTCACTCTAGGTCAAGTGCAGTTCAGCAGCTTTCTGCAATACAGGGCCTTTTAGGTTCTTTAAATGGAGATACAGAATGCAGCTTCGCCCCAAATTCTTGACTTCCAGCCTTTTCACCTTGAAGACTAGCATTCTGCCAGATGTCTTTTGGGAAAAGATGCTCTAGACAAATCAGTGGATAACTATTTTTGAGTGTCTATTCAGGGATAGCAGAGAATAGCAGGATCTGCCCTCAGTGAGCTGAGAGCCGTACTCGAGGGAGAAGACTTGAAACACTGGGCTGGGGTCCAGGAAGATGACGACACCGATACAGTGGGTCTGACGAGGGCCACAGTAGGGAGCGGTGGGGACTGTGGCAAAGAGGGACACAGGTGGTCATCCTAAAGGCCGTCTAAACTGCAGTCTCGCGTTGCCATGTGCGAGGGTGTGCTCCATGTTGGCAGGTCTTCTAAATGTTCAAAAGAAGCCAGAAGTCTGAGTTTTTATGTGAAATTGCCGCAATTTTAAAATCCTGACACACATTACATAGGATGAACAAAGCATACCTGTGAACCGAATTTAGCCCATGCAGCACCAATTTGTACTGTTTGCTCTAAGCTCTGAGTTCTTAGCCAGGGGTGATTTTGGTCCCCCTTGGGAACAACTTCACAATGCCTAGAGACGTTGTTGGTTGTCATGAACAGATGTCTAAGGGGCAGAGGGTAAGGATGCCGCTAAACATCTACAAGGCACAGAACTGCCCCCAGATAAAGAATTATTCAGCCCCAGCCATGGTCAATCATGCAAAAGTTGATAAAGCTTGCTCTAAATCATGAATCCTTAGACCCCGCAAGCGAGGCAGCCCGTGGTTTTGACTTGCTGCCTGTGTGACTTTGGAAATGTCCTTGTTCCTGTTGGTAAAAGAAGATACTTGGATTAATTGATGCTCAAGGGACTTTACAGCCCAGAGGACCGGGGTCCCATCAGTCATCAGTGTTGACAGTGGCCTGACACACGGACCCTCTCTGCAGAGACAACATTGATCAGAAATGATAGCTCCCGAAATGACATACCCCGGGGACTGTTCGCAGCCTGGAATGCTGTTTGTCCTTTTGATGAGTTCAGAAGCCCGTTTCCTTCAGGTCTCACTCCAGACACTTGAGTAAATTGGAAGCTGATTTTAGAAGGCTGCTAAATCATCCTGGGCAATTTTGTTGTAGAGACTGCTCATATTTTATTGAAGGAAAAAAATCAAAGGACACACTTTAATTTAATATACCACTGCCTTTCCAAGTAAAGATAGTCCAGTGGATATTGATTTGGGGTTTTGGCATCGCGTGAGCCTGCTTATCCAGTTGGTTATCGAGAGCAAAGTTTTTTGGCTCTTTGTTTTTATCTTGAGGGTTTAATTCAATCAAGCCTGCAGTGGAATTGAGGCAGGCTGCAGGATGAGGTTCTGGGCAGGGGAGTTGGATGCTTTGACCAGGATAAGCAGTGATGGATGGGGGATGGGACAGAGTCAACAAAGGTAATGAAGGCTGGAGTCTCCAACAATACACTCAGCACATTAATGCTAAAGTCCCCTCTGACCCTATCTCCAGACTCTGAGTCAGCCACTGCGCATTCTGCCTGGTGTGACATCATCTCTCCTTCCCACAAGGCACTTCAGGGTTTCTCAAAGAGATAAATTACTAGGGAAAAAGGGCTTTCTGCGTCCCTGGAGAGGTAGAGGCTGGGATATTGTTCAGGGCCTCCTGGGCCCTGACCTGTTTCCCATGATCCTGAGAGAGAAAGTTGTGACTTTTGATGGTGCTGAACTTCAGAAACCAGGGGAGCCAAGTGTTTGCAACATTTTCTTTAACAGCAATGCGTGGAGATTGTTAGAGTAGGTTCTTCTGGAAGGATGATATGAGCTTAAGGGTACAAGAGCAGTGGTCAAGCTAACCCTCACCCCTTGCTGTGATGGATAGTGTCATCTGCAGCCCTGCCCCTGTTAGGGGTTCTGGGGGACAGAGGAACTGCACCAAACGTGCTCCCTCTAACCCTTCTCTGGGTGTCAATCACTCTTCCACTAACTTCCTGTCTCCTCAGCCTATTTCCTATAGGAAATCAATCCAATTGTATGGCAGGCATAAGAGTGAATACACAGAACCCTGGCCCATCCCGAACACACTTGACGTGCAGGTCAAGGCACAGTGCTGGCTGCTGTGCAGGCGTCTTGGTTATGCTCTCCCCTAACACGGACTCTTGACCCTCGGATTTGATCCAGTCAGTTTATTTGGGAGAAGAACCCAGGAAACACTGGTAATGGGGTTGGGAGGGTTAGGGACTGAGAACAAACAGGAAAATGGGTGCATTTTCAATCAAGTGACACCTGGGACCCATCCCCAAGGAGGGGTTACAGAAAGCAGTGCAGAACATGCTTTTGAATTGTTCCAAATGGGCACTGAGGAAGCCGGGGCATCCACCCACCAAGAATTTCTTGTGAGCCGCTTTCAGAAGCACCGACTTTTCAGAACGGCTGGCCTGCTCTGCTTTCAGACCAGTCAGGCTCCGAGAGCGAAAGGCCTCGGGCAGAGAGCAGCAGGTGTTCACTGCCAGCAGCTTTAGGAGTGCAGAGCTAAGTGTCGAGGGCAGAGGGTGGGCAGGGCTGGCAGCTGCTGTAGCATATTGATTTAAATTATTATTATCATCCTACCACTTACATGAATGCAAGCCAGCTGTAATATCCTTATGCTTGCAGCTCTTATAAACAACTCTATAAAAGCCAAATATGCTTACATATTAATCCTTAAGCAGTAAAAAGCAATATAAATCAAAATGATGACAGTAACTCCACGTGATGGGTAGTGGTGATTGGTCAACTAAAGTCAAGCTTTGCAATACAAATGTGGCCCTGACTGCCAAAGCAGCAGGTTGTTTTGAATCCAGAATTCCAGTTCAGTTCAGTTCAGTTGCTCAGTCGTGTCCGACTCTTTGTGACCCCATGGACTGCAGCACGCCAGGCTTCCTTGTCCATCACCAACTCCCAGTGCTTGCTCAGACTCATGTCCATCAAGTCGGTGATGCCATCCAACCATCTCATCCTCTGGCATCCCCTTCTCCTCCTGCCTTCAGTCTTTCCCAGCATCAGGGTCTTTTCCAATAAGTCAGTTCTTCACATCTGGTGGCCAAAGTATTGAAGCTTCAGCATCAGTCTTTCCAGTGAATATTCAGGACTGATTTCCTTTAGGATTGACTGGTTTGATCTCCTTGCAGTCCAAGGGACTCTAAACTCCAGTTTCATCTTGCAATAACTAGAGTTTCCCTCCAACTTTTCTAAATTCTAGTTGCTACAAAAAGTCAGCCCTGCAGCGATGAGGTCATCTGGCCTCCACAGGACATGAGTGCATTATTTTATGTTGTCAAAACTTGAAACTGATTTAACCTAGAAAGGAAAGGGATTATTTGGAGGGTGTTGGGAAGCTCACGGGGTCCTTGGGGAGGCTGTAGAACC
>SJYC01028510.1:0-10877 GCA_006408675.1 Madoqua kirkii | reverse complement strand
CTAGCAGTTTTCCCTACTTTCTTCAACTTAAGTCTGAATTTGGCAATAAGGAGTTCATGATCTGAGCCACAGTCAGCTCCTGGTCTTGTTTCTGTTGACTGTATAGAGCTTCTCCATCTTTGGCTGCATAGAATGTAATCAACCTGATTTCGATGTTGACCATCTGGTGATGGGTCCAGAAGTCTCTAACTCCCAACTGAATAGGGTTTTTCCCTACTTTTCTCCCCAACTTTTTCTCAATAGTCAATAATATACAGATGTGATGGAGAGCCTCAAGTCCTCCGAGGAAATATGCTCATGTAACAGGGACTGATATTGGATTTGTCAAGATCCAGGCTGAGATGGAACCAGAGCTTTTGCCAAGGCATCTTCTTGGGTAAAGAGGCAGTCCAAGTGCTGAGTGGGCAGAGTCCTGCACAAGGCAGGGGGTAAGGGGTGAAAAAATACAAGGCATCCTCTTTCATTTGGTGGGTGGAGGAGGAATTGGAAGAGAAATTTGGTGGCTGGCTGGCCCACACCCAGCCCTTAAAGAGGGCTGTCCCCAGAGGTCAGATCAGAGAAGCCAAGGGCATTCAGCAAACTCAAGAAATGGGAACAGGGTTGAAACATGAAGAGAATTGCAGATCCAGAGCCAGAATGGAACAGTGATGGTATCAGGAGCCAAGCTGGGGTCACAGAGGGAAACCACGATCTTCACCTCTCATCAGGCCTGTGGCTGGCTTGGGTGGGTCTCCTCGCCTGTACACAGGAAAACAGTTATACCAATGCTGTAGGTGTGGTGATAATCAGAGCTAACTTACATGAAGCTCCATCATTCTCAAGCCATCACAAAAGTGACTGATTCCTTCAAATAGTCAAGATATCTGTGTTTGGTCTTGATGTGCTATTGATTTTATAGTCCCGGATGGAAGAGAATGACCTAACCTGAGTTTCTCACTAGTTCTGAATAGCCAAGTCCTGTATGAGCAAGCTTTTCTTGCCATTGTTTTTGTATTGTTCTACGGCACAAAACATACAGAAGTTCTTGAATTTTTTCCAAATTACTCAAGATCATCAGAGACTCAGAGTTGAAAGGATAGAGTACATCAGAACAAAGAAGTTTTAATTTTGTGGTAATACCATTACTCCTGGCTGGTATTTATGTAATGCACAATACAAAACGGCCTTCCTAATTCCTCCTGCACCCACCTCCTTAGTCTACTGTCTAGGCCTTGTGCTTAGCCAAGTCCTGTATGAGCAAGCTTTTCTTGCCATTGTTTTTGTATTGTTCTACGGCACAAAACATACAGAAGTTCTTGAATTTTTTCCAAATTACTCAAGATCATCAGAGACTCAGAGTTGAAAGGATAGAGTACATCAGAACAAAGAAGTTTTAATTTTGTGGTAATACCATTTACTCCTGGCTGGTATTTATGTAATGCACAATACAAAACGGCCTTCCTAATTCCTCCTGCACCCACCTCCTTAGTCTACTGTCTAGGCCTTGTGCCTTAATCCCAAAGGCTACTTTTTCTTGCCTGGGCAACAGATTTTATAGATTCTAGAGGGCATTCAGTTCAGTTCAGTCGCTCAGTTGTGTCCGACTCTTTGTGACCCCATGAATCGCAGCACGCCAGGCCTCCCTGTCTATCACCAACTCCCAGAGTTCACTCAGACTCATGTTCATCAAGTCAGCGCTAGTGGAGGATAGCTGTATTGTCAGCATTAGGGAGACAGTATTGCGGATGGCAACCCATACCAGTATTTCTTGCCTAGAGAACCCCATGGACAGAGGAGCTGGCGGGCTACAGTCCATAGGGTTGCAAAGAGTCAGACATGGCTGAAGCAACTTGGCACACGTGTGCAAATTGTGGATTTTAAAAAAAAATATGTGTTACAAATAGAAGTGGATTGAGCTGCAGCTTTACTTGAAGAACTTGTTGACTTCTCTGGGTTTGTTGTAAATCTATAAAGTGGGGCTGGAAATAGCATCAATCTACCTCCTAGTCTTTGTGAGGGTTTCATAGGAAAATGCTAGAGCATTTAGAGCAGGTTCAGTAAACTTTTCTCTATAAAGGGTCAGAGAATAAGTATTTGGGGGCTTTGTAGATCATAGGTGTCTGTGGCAATACTCAGCTCTATCAGTGTAGAGCCAAAGTGGCCACAGGCCATTACTTATGTAAATAAATGGGCACGGCTGGTGTTCTAATAAACCTTTATTGATAAAAATAAGCCTTGGGCCATAGTTTGTAATTCTCTGCTTTAGAACAATACCAGTAAGCCTTCAAAAGCGGTAATAGCAATTCGGATTCTTTGCTATCACTGTTAGGACCATCATTATGTAGACCTAATCCTTACTCTTTCAGCTACCAGTTCTCCAAAACTGTGATCTCATTCATTTTTATCCTCTTTGGAGTAGTTGTTGTAATAGAAGTGCTAGGAGGGAGAGGGGCATTCGTTCCTTTGGGCTTTAAATCTGACAACAGAACCCTATAATCCAACTGTTTTGTGTAGTGTATGTATATTAGTCACTCAGCTGTGTCTATGCAAATCCATGGACTGTAGCCCGCGGCATTTCTCTGTCCATGGAATTCTCCAGGCAGGAACACCGGAGTGGGTTGCCGTTTCCTTCTCTAGGGGATTTTCCTGACCCAGGGATCGAACCCAGGTCTCCTGCATTGCAGGCAGTAGCTTTACCCTCTGAGCTACCAGGGAAGCTAGTTTTGTGTATTGCTTTTAAAAAATGTTGGTCCCTTCATGACTTTTAGTGATTAAATCTTAGAGAAACTGAGAATAAATTGAGAAATAAATAACAGACAGCATAGTTCATTTCTCATAATAGCACAGCCAAGAATCAATGGAGAGCTGGAGAAGGGAAACTTTATACAGAACAATTTACTCAAAGTATGAGCAAATCAAGATAATCTAATTGTTTACTTTTTATTGTCCCTGAGGGCCGAGTACTTGCAGCCAAGAGAATTTATCTGAAGAGTTTAGTCCTAGAAACACAACTTTTTTGGGCCTACTAGCAGAGCACAAGCATTAATTTCACAGTGTCGCATGCCCTCTGAACATCAGTGGCCTTATGTTTCAGAGAAAAAGTTCATCATGGAGCTTATCTGCTGATATGTTATTAGCTGGAAATCAAAATTAATGAATTTTGTCAGACTGCCTCGAGTAGAGATAGAAAAGGATAGAATTTTCTGGCAGTCAATTTCCACTCTGTCATCTGCTTAGCATTTTTTTCTTAATGTTACTCCTAGGGATCTTCTGAACTTAACACTGCCTGGAATTCTTAGGGCACACAATTGAACAGTAGCGTATTTTCCCCTACTTCCATAATATCTTTTAAAATATCTAAAAATTTGCTGCCTGAACAAGAAAATCAATACTGGGATCTGTGACAGGAACCTCAAAAGAAGTAATTGGGACAAGGCAAAGATGTTGGTCATTAATGCATTTGAGTTAGAGTTCCTTTGGGGCCCCAATTCAGACTAGCTTAAGCAAGAATAATTATATGGACAGATGTAACTGGGACACTCAGTAATGGATGATGGCCAAGGGCAATAGGAACTCATGCTGAGCAGATCACAAGTCCAGCTACTGCAGAGCTCGACCATGATAAACACGATTTCTCTCCCCTTGGTCTTTCATGAGAAATTTGATGGAGAACCAGGAATCACTTCTGCCATAGAGATCCTCATTTAAATAGCCATGGGTTCTTAGAAAAGCACTGAACATCCCTAAATATCCTGACTCCTGGGGTACAACATGGATAACTAGTCCAGTGTTGCATACAGGATTGTTGTTATGTATTCAGCCCCTAAGTCATGTCTGACTCCTTGTAACACCATGGATTACAACACACCAGGCTTCCCTGTCCTTCACTATGTCCCAGAGTTTGCTCAAACTCATGTCCATTGAGTTGGTGATGCCATCCAACCATCTCATCCTCTCTTGCCCTTTTCTCCTGCCTTCAATCTTTCTCAGCATCAGGGTCTTTTCAAATGAGTCAGTTCTTCGCATCAGGTGGCCAAAGTATTGGAGCTTCAGCATCAGTATCAGTCCTTCCAATGGATATTCAGGGTTGATTTCCTTCAGAATTGACTGGTTTGATCTCTTTGCTGTCCAAGCAGCACAATTTGAAGGCATCAGTTCTTTGGTGCTCAGCCTTCTTTATGGTCCAACTCTCACATCTGTACAAGACTACTGGAAAAACCATAGCTTTAACTATACGGACCTTTGTCAGCAAAGTGATGTCCCTGCTTTTTAATATGCTGTCTAGGTTTGTCATAACTTTCTTTCCAAGGAGCAAGTATCTTTTAATTTCATGGCTGTAGTCACTGTCTGTAGTGATTTTGGAGCCCAAGAAAATAAAATCTGTCACTGCTTCCACTTTTTCCCCATCTATTTGCCATGAAGTGATGGGACTGGATGCCATGATCTTAGTCTTTTCAATGTTGAGTTTCAAGTCAGCTTAAAACAACATAGGGTTGTAAGGACAACTGAACAAGCAGCAGCATGAAAGCACTGTAAAGACAAGCAAGACTCATGCTATTTGAGTCCTTAAAATAAAGTCTCTCACTGTTTCCACTGTTTCCCCATCTATTTGCCATGAAGTGATGGGACTGGATGCCATGATCTTAGTCTTTTCAATGTTGAGTTTCAAGTCAGCTTAAAACAACATAGGGTTGTAAGGACAACTGAACAAGCAGCAGCATGAAAGCACTGTAAAGACAAGCAAGACTCATGCTATTTGAGTCCTCCTAGACTCAACTCATGAGAGGGCTGGATGGCGTCACTGACTCGATGGACTTGAGTCTGAGTGACGTCTAGGAGTTGGTGATGGACAGGGAGGCCTGGCATCCTGCGATTCATGGGGTCACAAAGAGTTGGACACGACTGAGCGACTGAACTGAACTGAACTCCTTCCAGGAGGAGTGCATGGAAGAGAAGACCATGGGAAAACAGTTGCCTGATTATTGTGGGCAGAGGACTGAAGGTTTTCAGAATCTATGATCCCATGATAGGACTTGCTTCTGTTCAGTTCAGTTCAGTTCAGTTGCTCAGTCATGTCTGACTCTTTGCGACCCCATGAATCGCAGCATGCCAGGCCTCCTTGTCCATCACCAACTCCCGAGTTCACTCAGACTCACGTCCATCGAGTCCGTGATGCCATCCAGCCATCTCATCCTCTGTCGTCCCCTTCTCCTCCTGGCCCCAATCCCTTCCAGCATCAGAGTCTTTTCCAATGAGTCAACTCTTTGCATGAGGTGGCCAAAGTACTGGAGTTTCAGCTTCAGCATCATTCCTTCCAAAGAAATCCCAGGGTTGATCTCCTTCAGAATGGACTGGTTGGATCTCCTTGCAGTCCACGGGACTCTCAAGAGTCTTCTCCAATACCACAGTTCAAAGCATCAATTTTATATTAAGAATCTGTGGAATGAGAAGCAAGCGTCTTCTGTACATGAAGGCTCAGACTTTTTTAGTTACTATGCATATATTTTTTTCTCAAATAATTACACACATCTGGCCCTAATTTAAATCCATATCTTCAGTTCAGGATGCTCATGATTGTCACATGGCTTTGAAATTTGGCATGATTACAGACTTTATTTCCCTAATCTTGGTGGACAAGTTTAGGGTCTTTTTTTTTTAATTGGAGTGTGACCGCTTTACAATGTTGTGTTAGTTTCTGTTGTACAGTGAAGTGACTCCACTATACTTACACATATATCCCCTCCCTCTTGGACCTCCCTCCATTCCCCACCCCACCCATCTAGGTCATCACAGAGCACTGAGCTTAGCTTCCTCTGCTTTATAGCAAGTTCCTGCTCAGTTCAGTTCAGTTCAGTCGCTCAGTTGTGTCTGACTCTTTGCAACCCCATGGACTGCAGCAGGTGAGGCCTCCCTGTTCATCACCAACCCCCAGAGTTTACTCAAACTTTTCCGGTCCATAGACTCGGTGATCCCATCCATCCAGCTCATCCTCTGGTCCCTACTAGCTACCTATATACAACAGAATATTACTCAGCCATAAAAAGGAACAGAAGTGGGTCACTTGCAGAGATGTGGATGGACCTAGAGACTGTTGAACAGAGTGAAGAAAGTTAGAAAGAGCAAAACAAATATTGTATAATAGTGCCTATATGTGGAATCTAGAAAACAGTATAGATGAGCCTATTTCCAGGGCAGGAATAGGGATGAAGATGTAGAGAACAGACAAAGGGAATAGTTTTGAAACAGGGATATAGCAAAATCATTTAAGACAAGTAAGTGGCAGGAGCCTCCGAGCCCTTCTATGAAGGCATGCTCACGGTCACTACTGAAGTGGCCAGAGGATTAGCAGACATCACCATTCATTTTATGTGATAATCTCCCTTTTCAAAAATTCCACAGAAACCTCTGGTTCTTTGTCCAATCTCAGTCTGTTATGCTAGACTCTCTCTCTCACAGGCTGATTTTCTCCTAGGGGCCCTGAGGTTCTCCTGGCAACTTGGTCTATTCCATCAGCTCCGACAGGCGTGTACACAGCTGTATCCCACTGCTGGCACATTTCAGTTTGCTTTCTCAGGATAGGGTTCAGACCTCTTGTAAATCAGTAGATGAGAACAGATGCCCAAAAGAGGGAGCAGTCACAGTCCTACATATAGAAAAACTTCTTCACCTTCTCTGAGTGTTTTGTCATTGTTTCACTGGGAAGTCTTCTGTGACCCCCAGGGACGGCAGCCTCCCCGGCTCCTTTGTCCGTGAGATCTTCCAGGCAAGAATTCTGGAGTGGGTTGCCTTCCCTTCTCCAAGTGATCTGCCTGACCCAGGGGTTGAACTCATGTTTCCTGCTCGAGAACCAGATTCTTTACCTCTGAGCCACCAGGGAAGCCTCTGAGTGTTTTACACATGACCAATTTGTAATGCAGGTACGTAATTATAGTACAGTACATGGGATGTAGAGGGATGATGTAGGATGTGTGAGGGCTTGAGTAGGAGAGAGAACAAAAGGGAAGTGGTCTCAGAGCCATCAGCATTCTGTCATGCTGTTGCCCGTCAGCTAAGCCAATGCCTGCAAAGATGTACCAAGGATTACTGTTATCTGAGCACCCCAGCTGAATTCACCAGCAGAAAATCTTGGTTTCAGAATTTGAACTTTTACTTCTTTTTTTTCCACTTAGGGATTGCTTTTTTTTTTTTAATTAAAAAACTCTCTCCTCCACACAAACATTCTAAATCCTTATATCTGCCTTTCAAAAATTTTTCTGTTAAAGGATAAGCCCAACCACCCTTTCTGAGAAGACCATTTTAAACACTTAGACAAATGTGCTCCTAAACAGAGAGGTATGAGTAAAATTATTTGACAAAAATGGAGTCATATATTTTTCTGTAATTTATCATAGTTTATTTAAACAATTCATAAGTTGTTGCATGTCTGTATTGCCCTCATTTTTTACCCCTAATACAAATGTAGAGCTGGGCTACTTAGCTAGAGTAAAGTAGATATTTTTTAAAAAGAAAAAACCATTAGCAATTATAAAAGATCATTAAGGACACATAAATGGTTACAAAACTATCCTACAGTGAAACAAATGATCAGTATTGAATAGTACCAAAAATAAAAACTGCAGTGCTTGGGCAAATTTTTTACCTAATCACTGATCTGATTTCATTATTGTGCTGACCTACTTCTTTGTGGCAACATGACTTGACCATTAGTTTTCAACAAAATTATTTCCCTCATCTATGCAAGACACATTTACTGAGTTCCTGGCAGGCAGTAAAATATAACAAAAAAGGTCCCCACACTGCCAGAGTGTATGCTCTGCAGAGAAGGAGGAGAGGGGGACAAATAAACAAGTAAATAAATATACAAAAATATCAGATACAGAAATGGTGTGCAGAAAATTAAAACACGAGTGTTTCACAGGGAGGGTTTCAGAGTGAGACTCTCCCAGGAAAGGAAGAATATACTGAGAATTGATGATAAGCTTGTGCCAGTCATGCAGAGAGCCTGGGGAAGACCGCTCCAGAGACAAGGACCACTGATGCAGAAACCCTGTGGTGGGAGTGAGCTTGGCATGTTTCAGGAAGACAAGCAAGGTTGGATACATTTTAGTTCACCAAGGAAGCTGGAGAGGTAGACCAGGATAAGGTCAGAGGTAGGGAGGGTCCAGGTTGTGCCAGTTTTGTTAACCAGAAAAGAAGTTGCAATTTATTATAGGCAATATTGGAAGGCACTAGAAGGTCTTAAGCCAAGAAGTGACAAAGATGTTACTCATGTTTTCAAATGATCACTCTAGATGCTACATGAAGGATGGAGCACAGGGGGCAAAAACGGACTAATTAGGAGACTTGTAGGTCCAGGTGGGAGGTCATGATGGCTGGACCACCTGCCACGGAGGAGGTGGGAGAACTGGATGAACCTGGGGTGTGAACTGGACACAGAATGAACAAGACTTGCTGATGGAATGCAAATGAGGGATGTATGGGATAAAAAGAGCCAATGAAACTATGGAGAATAGTTCCTGTGTCTGCTAAGCATTTTCTGTATAATCAAAGCTATGGTTTTTCCAGTAGTCATGTATGGATGTGAGAGCTGAACCATAAAGAAGGCTGAGCACTGAAGAATTGATGATTTCGAACTGTAGTGCTGGAGCAGACTCTTGAGAGTCCCTTGGCCAGCAAGGAGATCCAACCAGTCCATCCTAAAGGAAATCAACCCTGAATACTCACTGGAAGGACTGATGCTAAAACTGAAGCTCCAATACTTTGGCCACCTGATGTGAAGAGCCAGTTCATTGGAAAAGATCCTGATGCTGGGAAAGATTGAGTGAAGGAGGCAAAGAGGGTGACAGAGAATGAGATGGTTGGATGGCATCACTGATTCAATGGACATGAGTTTGAGCACACTCCAGGATATAGTGAGGGACAAAGGAGCCAGGTGTGCTGCAGTGTATGGGGTCACAGAATCGGATATGACTTAGCAACTGAACAACAATAACAACAAGCATTTTCCTGAAAAATAGCATGTTTGGACATCTATTATAATATGATGCACAGGGTGATTTTTTTTTTCTCATAATAAAGAACGCCTTCCATTTGTTAAGTACCTACCATGTGCTGGCCCCTCTTCCTTACTGTGTGTGTAGAGGGAATGCAAAGATAGCCACTGAATTAAATTCTCTTCCTTTCACCTCACTTAATAAATTACAAAATAACCCCTATTTTCCATATGGCCTCTGCCCCTCTGAGGATTGCATTGCCAAGGAAACAGATTGCTGAGCAGAGGCACTGTAGCTAAATCCTATTAAACATGCAATAATTCAAAAAAACTGCATAAAGCCAACGAGCACTTGGGTTTGGAATACTGGCTTCCAAATGTCCCCCTCCTAATGCTTGACCATATACGTAATAAGATGCAATGTTTAGATGCCTAATTCTACCCAGAGCTCTAGACTTGTACATTCCTGCCCCAAATCCCTGCTCAGAATGTCAGAATTTTTTAATTAATCTCTCCAAATGATATTTTCACATAATGAACTCTCT
Organism: Madoqua kirkii; assembly: GCA_006408675.1. Classification (NCBI taxonomy): domain Eukaryota; kingdom Metazoa; phylum Chordata; class Mammalia; order Artiodactyla; family Bovidae; genus Madoqua; species Madoqua kirkii. The sequence goes on along the minus strand of SJYC01028510.1, from coordinate 1,361 downwards.
GCATGCTGTTAACTTCAAACAGTAGACAAAAAGCGATTCTTCTCCTTAGTCACATTTTTCCTTAGTAAAGCATTCAGCAAAATTGCTTAATTAACTGTATGGGTTCAAATAGAGCTGGAAAAAGTCCAGAGTTCAAGATTTCAGCAGTAGACATTGTTTAGAGACCAGCTAGTGCAAATATGCTTTACACCTAAGAAAACTGAGGTTTAGAAACACTGATTTATGTATCCAAGGTCACACAGAATATGAATGGGCAGTGACAGGGCCAATGCCCACTTCCCCTGGCTGGTGACCCCGTGGGGTCTCTGTTTCAAGGTTGTTCTCCCACCTCTCTCCTAAAAGTCATCCTGACTACTCCTTTAATATAAATTCCTCATGTCCAACTCTCACCTACAGCCTTTGCAACCCAGCCTTGCTTGCCCATCTTTATTTTCATCCCTACCTTCCCTCTGCCCAAGCCTCAAATCCAGCATCTTATTCCAAGTCCCCTTCTGATCTTATCATTCACTCCCATCACCATTTCTCGGGCTAATCTATCTCCTTACACAGTCAATGCATTTATACATCAAATGGGTTTTGCACAAATGGGTTTTTTAAATCCACAGTGCCTACGAACCTTGGCTATAAAGGCTGTCCTCACTTCACTGAAAAAAGAAAGAAAGAAAGATCCAATAGAGTGAGAAAAAGGTATTACTGGAGTTAACATACCATGTATAGATAAATTCTTTATTTGGGAAAATTCACTGCTCGGCCTATTGAATATGCAAGATGAGTCCCAGTGGGCATGAGATGCAAGGAATCAAATAGGTAGATTCAGCCTTCCTGCAAAAGAAATAAGTATCTTGCTGGTGGTGTGAACAAATAGAGAAGGCCAAGTCTAGGGTGAAAGTATTGAGAAATACAACATCAACCTGGAATCCAGTTTGACATAAATGGACAGGACCTTTTAAAAATAAGAAAACATAATATTCAAATATAAGTTCCGCAATTGACTTTTACCTGGCTGATACCCCTATATCTCCAACTAAAGTCACACAGAGATTTATGTAAAAGGCAACATTGGGGAAAACAAGGAGTGGTCATTGTCCTGGATGTGGGTTGACACTACAGTAAAGGAGATGTGGAAGAACGTCAAGGCACAGGGTGCAGAAATAAGGTTCACAGAAGCTGGAAACTGAACCAGAGATGACTGGAGAAATGCGAGCCTGTAAGGGTTTGGACAAATCATGGGAGACCTCTGAACTTTGCACGTGAATCGCCATGGGGAATCCAGATCTGAAGATGAGCCCCATGCACATTCAAGCACTGGGAATAGCAAGAAGAAGAGGATCAAATTCTTATCTTCTGTAGCTCTTAGGCAA